>CAEGAE010096148.1:0-11665 GCA_903067095.1 Girardinus metallicus
TATATATATATATATATATATATATATATATATCTTTCATTTTATTATGCTTAAACAACAGTAAGGAGATAAGTTTAAATATAGATTGTGAATTTGTCCCAACATATCAAAATATTCCAATCATATTAGTCTTTAGTTGTATTTTAATGTCATTATTATTATTGGCTTTTTTTTTTTTTACCTGTAATAATCTGACAGCAGAAATCATTTCTGGGTGACCATCAGGAGTTGAGTAAGTTTCACATGCACTTGCACTGGCTGCCCAACAGGTGGCAGTATATGGAGAGACGAACTCTACGGATAGGAAAATTGTGCAGCGCGTTCAGTTCAGGGTGAATGTGTGTCATACTGAACCAGAACTTTATATGAGCGTATGCATTTTTCAACCGCACAAAAGTCTGTAACTTGCACTACATTTAACTGGATTATTCACTTCAAGAGCTGTGGATATAAACATCACTGGTACTGGAGAGAAATTAGCTAAATCCAGCTCCAATCAGCATCCAGTCGGTCCTAAATGCTGCATAACGGGATGACAACACACAGGTGATGTGCATTCCTCTGACAAGAGGGGGTTTCCCAACAGCTGAACTTCTAAGCTGCATTCAAGTAACTCTGGTACATTGGATTGTCTATCTTCCAAAAATAACTAAAGTTATTTTAACTGTTTTAAATGTTTGCAAAGTCTTATTAAAGAAAATCTTAGGACCACTAAAACCATTTCAAGTGGTTTTAGTGTTGTATATCCATCTGCCCATCCAGTCCGTTTTACAGCGGCCACTTTCTGTTTGTCTCTCTTGATTGAAAGGAACTGAAAACATACCCAGACTTTAAAACCGAATACTTTTGTGTGCATTTGTACTCCTAGCCAAATGGGTTCATACTGATATTATTACAAACAATTCAAAGTGCCAAACTCTTCCCCTCCACAAAATTCTAACCATACGTTTGTGGTAAAAGAGAAAACAGCCGCTTCTCACCCTGTGACCTTTGTTTTGACCCTGACAAATGCAGTTGAAACATAGGGGGGTAATAATGACCCCAGAAAAGTTCCCCGGTTACTGAAAACTGGAGTACTTTTCTGCCTACATACATGCAAGAAAGCAGCTTTTGAAACCCTGTGCATCGAGGGGTTGGTTACCCAAACATGGTTTACTTTTTTTGCCCAGCAGTTTTCAGAGTGTAGGTCCACCTTTTACTGCCAGAGATTCATTATATTTACAATAAAACAATAGACAACTGTTGATTGGATTCACATCGATACTCTCCCAAAGATTGTGGTAAAAAAATTACAATTAGTAGGCGAGTGACTGAGTCGAAGGTGATTTGTCAGTGTGAACTCTCCTCAATGTTTACACAGGGGAAGGGTGGCCATCATCAGGTTGCTAGACGACCTGTGCAGCAAGAGGAAACAGGATGTTTAAATAGACACTGGTTGCTTTTTTTTTACATTACAGAAGATCATATTTACTAATGTGACAAACTTCTCGCCAAATGCTGAGGCGCTTTGTTTGTGAAAGCGTTTAGATAGAGCTGCCACTCCAAAAAGTCTGTGGGATTGCCCTGCGTGTTTTTTTTTTTTTTTTTCCCTTCCTTTCTTCTTTTTCTGCCGTATCTAAATATAAGACGGTGACAAATAGTCCAAATAGCCTACAGTAGCAACCCAACTGTGATGTGGGGGTGGTGCGGCTCTATCTCCAAAAGTCTCCTCTGTTGGATCCGGAGTGCGTCAAGAGAAGGTCGCAGAGTGCCTCAGCTGCCGCGCGCGGCCGACTTTCCCCCCTTTCATCTCGTTACCATGAAGAGACAAAACGCCAGGACGCTCGCCCTCATCGTCAGCATCCTCACCTACCTGGTGGTCGGGGCGGCCGTCTTCGAGACCCTGGAGTCCAAACAGGAGAAAAGTCACAAGAGGAGGCTGGACGCCAGGAAGTACGAACTCATGCGCAAATTTAACTTGACCAAAGCGAACTTCGAGGAGCTCGAGCTCGTCGTTTTGCAGCTCAAACCTCACAAAGCCGGAGTCCAGTGGAAGTTCGCGGGCTCCTTTTACTTCGCCATCACTGTGATCACGACCATAGGTGAGCACAGGTGAAACGAGCCTTTCGGGTTGTCCCTCTAGAATATCTCTTTATTTATTGTCGTGGTTTGTTTGTTAAAGAAATGTTTCACGGATTACTCACGTCACGCGCCAGGTAAGACGGCGACTTCCCAGATCCAAACATTTTTTTTTTAATGTTTTCTGAGGTTAGAAAGGTGAATTTTTTGCTCTTCAGTGTCTTTTCTGACTGACGTTTAGAGTTTGAGAACTAAAATCAGCGACTTCACGTAGAAAACTAAGGACTCTAGTAATTAAAGACAGTAATATTTGCCTTCAGTTAGAGGAATGAAGTTAACACAGGAATAACGGTGGATTATTCAATATAACAAAATAAATCATGACTTCGGAAGTAAATAAATTAGAGATGCCAACTGAATGTGTTCACTGCATATTTTTTTTTTTCGTTTTTTGTCACTTCACCACATTTTTAAGGGGGGGGGGTGGTTTTTATTATATTTTTTCCCACCACACTATAAAAGTTACTCCGTTAACTTAATTTTAGAGATGCACCAATCAGAGGTTTTGAGGCCAATTTCCAATCACCGATTTCTTTGAAGATTTGATATGACTAAAATTGAGCTCTCGTAACAATTTCAGTTCAATTCCAGCAAAACAATGTCCAGGCGGCTGTTAGTTATTCATATGATTACCCGAGTTAGTGCTACGCATTTTCTGAGACAGAGAGCAGTAGATGTTACACAGCTCTGTAATGAATCTGGTTGTAGAGTTTACATTTTTTAAATTGCTTGTGGCTCCAAGGATCCCTGTTGGTAACATACAGGAAGCTCACCAACAATATTGTATTTGTTTGTTTTGGTCAAACAAAGCCATGCTTTCTTTGCCTCAACGAGTAGAGTTTGTTTTTTTACGACTGAAACATTATTTGGCTCTGCAAATCAAATACATTTTAATATCAGGCAAGGATTACAAGATAAGGATTTCCATGTCGACTTGGCCTAGTGTAAAACAAGTAAACGTAATACTGGTTGTGCTGCCAGGGGGAGCATCAACCATCCAGCGTAACTGGATAACCGGTAATGAGTCTTTAATATCGCTGTGCTCTCACTTTTTCCAGAATCGCTTTAGTTCACCGATATTGGAGGCTTAACCTTTAACTCTGTTGGATTTGCATTAATTTTTCCACTGCGTATTTTGGGTTCTCTCTGATCACTTCCTCGTAAAATCCAAAAGTATTCTAGTTTCTTCAAAAAAATGTTAATAAAAGATTTAACGTGATAAGATTGCTCCACTTTATACAGAAAAGATTAAATTAATCCACGTCCTACTAAATGAACTTAGCACATTGATTATAACGGCTATAATGATGCTACCTATACCACATATTTATTGTTGTTTTGATACAGACTCGTCAAAAGTGTAGATAAAACAACAAATATATTTTGTAGGTGTTTGCAAGGGGCTCATACAGAGAAGTCTTCTCACCTCAGCACTTTTTTTTAGCATCTCGCTAAAAGGATATTTATCACTTTACTGTTTCTTCTTTCTATTAGTTGTTTTGTTTTTTCACTTATTCAGAAACTTCTTCAGAGAAAAGGTACTTTAATATTGTTGTATTTTGGATCAAAACGTGTGAAATTTCACTAAACTCTTAAGAAATGTATAAAAAAATAGAAACAAATTGTCTGTTTTGTAAACGTTTTGTTGAGACTTTCCCATTCAGGTCACAGCCAGATGGTTATATGTATATGTACTTTAAATAAAGTAATCTGGTAAAGTTGTTGCTCAATATTTCAGGCATGGCTTTGGTAACCTCGGTACATGAGGTTGCCCAAGATATTTAAAAAAAAAAGATAGATTTTATATTTGTATTTGTTTAATTAAATATTAAACTAACTGACCCAAAAATGTACCATTAGTTGTTAAAAAAAAGCTTCTGCCGAGTGTGAAATGGTCTAAAATTATCCATCAACAAAATGGTTTAGCAACCTCCTTGTTAGCTGTTTTGCTGAAGCTCATTAATTATTCATGAGCGGAGGCATCCTTAGACCAAAGTCACAACAAATAACTCGTTTTAGTGAAATGGAGTCGGGAACATGAGATGGTGTTCATTCTCAAGCAGTTCTTAACAACTTTTAAAGTGTAGTGATTAGCACCATTATCTCAGTTAGCTGCACATAGTCTGCATAGCTAGGTTGTAAATATCCTTAACACGAGTCTTTCACAGTTTCAGAATTATATAATTGATGGTAGATAAAAAGATAAAGAGCTTAAACCAACTAAAACAAGAAAGGAAAGTAGCTACTTGATGTTGTAAAAGTCGCAAACTGAAATGATCAACCAATTTGTATTACTGACTCTGAAGGCAGTCAGAGTAAAAGAGATTAATCAGGTTGTGGAACTCTGTATGTATGCTTACGTCTGCAAATTATTATTATATACATACATTTTTCTGGTAATTTAAAAAAAAAATGTTTATTTTTAGATTTGTGGTTTCTATGGTTTGGTTTTTAAGCCTGAACTCCACTTAAGAACGTACAAGAAGTTACAGTAAAACGATTATTTAAACAAATTTTTTGTCTGCAATCTGAAATACAAACGAAAATAGACAATATAAATGCAGCGATTGATTTTATATTTACATTTTCTTCTGGCACTGACTGGAAGGGGAGCAGCCAGAGGTGATTTTACCTGGACAGGTAGGAAGTGTTTCTGGCTCCAGCTGGGATGAGACTGCTGCGTACGGACTGAGCGGTACCTGAAGTGTTCTTGGACTGTAGAATTTTCGACCGCAGCATCTGCCGCTCATTGAGAAGAGTAAAACAATACGTGCTTTCACAAGTCCCCAAAAAACTTCAGTAACAACTGGGAAAGTTGGTAGAATTGTTGGTAATTGATTAAAAAATAAAGGGTGCTCAACAGGTCTCAAAAGTCATTTTCCACTGTTGATAGTCTAACATAAAGACTAGGACTGAACTTACAGTACTAAGAGTCTTGGTTTATGAGTGGTTAGTTTGCTGAGGGTATTTATTATCTGACTGGTGTTACTTTAAAATGACCAATGAAAGAGATCCGAGATCAGTTTGTAAGACGCCATGTTTGCCGTCCTGCACATTGTTACAAATATGTGATGTACTCCCCTCTCAGGTTACGGCCATGCAGCGCCCAGCACCGACTCAGGGAAGGTGTTCTGCATGTTCTATGCCCTGCTTGGGATCCCGCTCACCTTAGTAATGTTCCAGAGCCTGGGAGAGCGCATCAACACGTTCGTCAGATACCTGCTGCATCAAGCCAAAAAGTGCCTGGGAATGCGTCAGACCGAGGTCTCCATGGCGAACATGGTGACGGTCGGCTTCTTCTCCTGCTTGAGCACTCTGTGTGTGGGCGCCGCGGCGTTCTCCCACTGCGAGGGATGGAGTTTCCTGCACGCCTTCTACTACTGCTTCATCACGCTCACCACCATCGGTTTTGGAGATTACGTGGCCCTGCAGAGGGACGACGCGCTGCAGAACGACCCGCGCTACGTGGCTTTCTGCTTCGTCTACATCCTCATGGGCCTGACGGTGATCGGGGCGTTCCTGAATCTCGTCGTTCTTCGCTTCCTGACCATGAACACAGAGGACGAGCGCCGGGACGCCAAGCAGAAGGCCTTGATGAACGTGGGCAAGCCCCGAGGGGAGGTGGCTCATCTTCTACCGCTCTCGACCTCAACCTCGTCCACCGTCGTAGCCAACGACGCCACAAAGGCTAAAGATTTAAAAGGTGCTTACACCGAGGTGTTGCATTTCCAAACGATATGCTCCTGCTTGTGGTACAGAAGCAAAGAGAAGCTGCAGGGCTCCATACCCACCATGATCCCTCAGGAGATGACTTTCTCGGATGCCTACTTGCAGCAGAACAGTAACTATCCTCACTACATGGATCCTGGATCAACAGGCTGTGTGTGCAGTCCACGTCAATGCACCAGCATAAGCTCCATAACAACAGGCCTACACATTCTGTCTCCATTCAATCTGTTTAAGAGACGCAGCTCCGTTTAGCCTTTCACAGCAACTGATGACAACACTTAACTGCAACTAGATGTACGTGGTGCTACAATCCTGGTATTCCAAGAGTATAATGCGCAAAAAAAAAAAAAAAAAAAAAAAAAGTATGCACACAGCAAAGTCTTGATCAAATATGTAATGAAGACAGAACAGCCAACAGAGGGTTTCATTTTGAGGCTTTGTGTGTGTGTGTGCTCAACGGAGTTAGGTCCAACCGGTTCGGAGTCACGTGGATTATGACACATGAACACAATGTGGTGCATGTTGCGCCTATCGGATGCTTGGCCGGTGAAATCAACAGAGTGAGGTGACGGTGAAATGAAGAGAAACAAGAACTGAATCTTGTTTACCCTGCAGCAAATAAGGATATTGTGTTTTCATTAACGAACGCGGCATTACTTCCTAAATGTTTCCTTTATTCATTCTGTTCCTTCATCTTTTAAGTTTAGGGGTGTATCAATATATCCAGCTCACAGGTCGAGGCGGGTTTATGAGACAAGATTTTAGCAATACTGTTGATATAAAGAATCTCCATTTTTCTCCACAGATATAGCAAAGGGTTCCTAAACCACTGTTTTTCTCATTCTCTCTCTGTGTTATCAGAGTACAATATTCCAGTCAAGGTTTGACAACTATATATATTTAATGCTTATCACCGTCTAAGGTGACCCTAATGTTAACAAGAGATAAGCAAATGTCACCCTGCTTTGTAAAAGATACTATGAAAAAGCCCTTTTTGCTTAATGGAAAGCAACTCAGTTAGCTTTCCATTAGCGCCATTAGCAGCTTACAGTTAGTCAGATATGTAAACCTTCGCATTATATCACTGTTTATTTTTTCTGTCATAAATAATTCCACACACATGATTTTAAATTGCTATAAGCTTCTTCAAAATTATTTTGGATTTGACCTACTCCACTGGGCAACTCAAGAACAACTTCCTTTTCTGCTGGTGTCAGACTTAAATTACAAACTTTCATAACTGGGGTCCAGAATAATCACTGGCACTTATTTCACCTGACAAGCCCACTGGCTTGGGCTTTTGCTAGACGGGCTTTGATGAGAAATGTTGTGGCATTTTATGAACACCAGACCTTGTGTCATAGACTCTTGCTTCGAAGACACAATACAGTTTGTGAGAATTGCTCACAGCATACGTGACCCATCAGAACTTTACCAAGTCTGGAATAGTAGACCAACTTCATATGAATCACATCTGTAGCTTATCCTGACTGTCAGTGCTCTCCAACCAAATTGCTGGTGCTAGTCACAAACATACGTAATTTGTCAAGTGGAAAAGTCTAAAAACAATGTGACCACTGACAATAACACACTGAAATATCCTTTGGTTGTGCATTTGTTTTACTCTAAAAGTAAACGAAGTACCACGAGTTGAGTTTAATCAGATTCATCTTCAATTTGTCTTAATGAGCTTGATGGACTGTATTTACTGCAGGTGTCTTGGTCAATTTTCTTTCATTCATCTGGTTGACTGGTAGCTAGATGGTAGTAGTTAGATGTTAGATTTTCTTCCCATATCGCAAGAAAATCCCCAAAGCAAGAGCTGGAAACAAAAAGGAACGCATTGCAGTTCAATTATTATTTAGCATATATGTAACATTTATGTACTGGATAATGGAAGAAATATTTAATATAGAATTGTCTTTCAATCTGAAGAAATTTATCAAGCATTTTAAAATGGCTAAAACCCCCCTAATAAAACACAAATGAGTATCTAAGGATTTTATTTTACTTCTATTTGATTTCTTGCCAACAGAAACCATGAATACATTCTTTCTGATTTGTCAGGGATATTAAAAAAAAAATCAAAGATTCTTTTAAGTTATCATAAATAATAGCATCTGTAGTAAAACGCTTGCGGCGCTTGTTGAAGAATAGAAGGCTAACAGCTAGTCAGTCCCATCCTAATTGTAGCTAATTTTAGCTCTTTTGAACAATTCAACTGAAACGATTATTATCAATTAGATACAATGCTATGCTCGTCGATATATAATTTGTACAATTTCACTAGGGATGAGTGATATTAATTTTGTTAACATCAATTAACAAAATTAATCTCAAACTACATCTGTGTTACAATGCTAACGCTACAACACGGAGGCTGCTCGCTGTATCAATCTGCCTTACCAGCTGCGACTCATCAATCGGCTCTTACTAGTTAGCTTCCACAACTCAAACTACTTTACTCGCTTTTCTACAAACTTATGTCGATAAGACATCTTTCTGCTACAGGTATAATGAGCCTAGAAAATTGTATTGAGGTTAATTCTGTTAGCTAACTGTCATAGTCAGGTTAGCCGTTTTTGGCGGCCTCAGGTTATTATGCTAAACTAAGCTAATTATTTGCGAACAGCTACTTAGAACTGCAGAGTATAGCATATTATTGCAATTTGTTAATGCAATACCAATGAGGGCAATATTTGTAGCTATAATTCAGGCAATAACACTTTATGTTGTGTGTCGACAGCTGAAATAGACTTTAATTGATTTAAGTTGTACAAATTCTAAGATTCTAAAATATGGCTTAACCCCAAACGTTAATTTCCAACAATAACTGACAATGTTATGTTTTCCTAATATTGTGCCGCTGTATGTGCTACTATGTTTGGCAGTATACTATGCATACTTTGTTTCTCAGCCAAAAAAATCTATCTTTTAGGCATTTCCTTTTAACATTTTTCATTGATGGCAACAGAACACAGAGGATAAAAGACCTGCCCAAACACAACCCACATTACACACAATGTGCACAGAGATGTGCAGGTCACATCTGGAGCAAACAGTAGATTCAATTGTGTTTTGTTTGTTTTTTTTTCCTTTTTTTGTGAGCAGTCTGTTGGGGCAGATGGGAGGGGGGGTTACCATGTTGGTACAATGTGTAATTAGTTGGTTGTCAGTCGCAGGCAGCTTTGTTTGAATAGACGGAATCGGGATGATTGATGTGTAAGAAAAAAAATTATCTTTCAGCTAAAGTTTCATGTATTCCTGGGTACAATTTGGTGGTTTGTCAGTGGGTGGCATGATGCAGAGTCACATTTGCTTCATTTCGAGGAGGAACAACTGAATTTTAACCCCCGAAGATGAATTATTTCGATTTGCTTATCATTGTATTCTGTGACTTCACAAATAAGCAGCTGACAAAATCAGTCAAGAGGACAAGCTGTAGTCACGTTAAAGAGAAAGTACATCCTCTTTTATCACTTTTTTCATTGTTACTTCAACAGATGACTGGAGGTTTTAAACTAAGCATCTCTGATTTGGTCTCAGCTATTTAATTGTTCCAGAAATCTTGCGATAAATTCAGGTTTAACTTTATAAATTTGCCGTTGGCAGAACCAGCGAATTGCCAGATCTGCTGCTGCTATCAAGCTGGTCAGATTTGCTTTTCATCAGGTAATCTTTAGCATTTCATTTAGTAACGGCAGCTACGTTCTCCTTTCTAGTACCAAAAAGGGTGCACTTAATTTCCTGTATTACACTACTCTGTTTTGGCTTTAAGTTTGTTTAATACATAATGAGAATATGATGTGTTGTGTATTTTTGTGGGGGGGGCCTATTCGCCCCGCTGTTTTTTTTTTTTTTTGTACTTTTGCGGTTTTGATTCTTTCACACCGGATTTTTTTGGATACAAAATGGAGTCACACGCCTTGGTACTGTTCATCCTGGTCATTGTCAGTATGTACCCGCCAAGGGGCATTTTATTGTTGCTGTGGCAACCAATGTTTTACCTAGTGGTTTATTTAATCTGCTCATTATAGGTTGATATGTGACTCCAGTAAATATCTACTGGCAGGAGGTTGCTTAGATTTACTTTAGACTGACCCAAACTAGGATCATAACCAAAACAATGGAAGTGAGGTGTAATACAAAGTTGACAAAAAATATTGCGAGTAGAATTAAAATATACATGAGATTCAAACATTTTTCTAATTACCTCTATTAATGAAAATATCTAAACAAACTTATACAGAAAGTGCTCAAAATAACTTGTTTTAGACACAAAGAAAGGCGCTTGGACACAAAATGGCAGAACGAATGAATGAAGGCATGAACCGACCTGAAAGCATGTTCTGGATTTAAAATTAGATTAAAACGCTCTTAGAGCTGCTCAGGTCCAGATTTATGTCACGATTTGACCGTTTTGCAGTTTTCCACGCGGGTGTACTTTCTATTTATCGCCATGACGACAGATAGGCAGATACGTCGATTAAACTAGTAACAATAAACTAAAGGAATACAGGCAAGAAATCGTTTATACTATAAATTAATCCTCTCACCTTTCAATTTCAGTAATTTCTTTCATCTTTGGGAACGGGGGAAAAAGTCAAAATATCTTGTAACAACTCGGTAGGTTATGTTTTAGCTTTGGAAGCCAACAACGTTCATCTTAAATAGCAAATGTCATAAAAACATGCATTGTTAAAACTGCCTTGAAAAAGTTATCAAGTTTTATTCTGTTGTAGATCTCTGGGTAAGTGTCACGACCCAACGTCGACGCTTTTCCATCGGTTTGTAGAAAATGTTAGAAATTCTAAATGAACTGCAACATATATAAATTTTGTCAGTTTCTTAAAACACAGTTTCAAAACATATCTGTACTTGTATTTTTTTTTGTTTTGTTTTTACATTTATTTATTTTTAGTCATTTAATGTGTTTTACTGTTTGCTCTCTTGGGTGAAATCTGGGTGTCTAACAGACTGAACCGGTGCACGTATTACATGCAAATAACAAACGATGTGAGGTCTCTTCAGAGGATTAAATCATGTAGCAGCATCAACCTGTTGTGCTGGACTGACATACACTTTTTACATATTAAAAGAAAGTTATGCTTTCGATTCTTTCACCAAGAAAACAATAAGGTAAATAAAAAAAAAATACCTGAGCAGTGACTGAAGCTATATTTCAGAAATGTTAATCATACATTTTACAGGCCTGTACATCAGCAAGTACAGGGAAATTAGAAATAAAGTGCAGAACCCCAAAGAGGTCTTTCCCACTTCCTCATATTTCTTTGACAACAGGCAACAAAAATGTTCTTGCGGCTTTGGGAGATTCCTATGTTCTTGCAGATTATTTATTGGCCTTAAATCTGTCAACAGTAAAACATGAATATTTTGCCAATAAAATGACTGGTTTTGAGTTTTGTTTTTTTTTGTTGATGTTTTTTTTATGACTTGATAAATTCTGATGTAACATAAGGGACAAGGGTGTACAGAAAATGGAGTGAATGGACGGATGGATAAGATACAAACATGTTTATAATTAGATTTTGTAGAAGGGAGTCTCATACAGTCGTGGCAAAAGGAAGCACACATATCAGTTTTAGAGATTTTCAAACATAATTAATTACCTGGTTAGTCTGACTTGGCATGGATTGGTGTGAGAATCACAAGTGATGTCCTGAATTAAAAAATGGCTGCATTTCCATTTACCTTAAGTTCCATCCATCCATCCATTTTCTGTTCACCCTTGTCCCTTAATGGGGTCGGGAGGGTTGCTGGTGCCCATCTCCAGCTACGTTCCGGGTGAGAGGCGGGG
>CAEGAE010096149.1:0-31925 GCA_903067095.1 Girardinus metallicus
ATATATATATATATAAAATGATTTATGTTTTGTATGGTGCTGGTGTTATGAAAATGTAGATAAATCCTGCTTCCACATTAAAAAAATGGAGCAACATTTGCTAGGGTGTATTTATGATAGTCACAAAGATCTAATGATCCTTCAGTAGTATTGTTAACAAAAGCAGGTTCCGGCTCATCAGGTATGCATGACATGCAGATATGTATCGACACACAGGGTTCAGTCCTTATTAACAAAACCCTTTTTATATACAACAAAGGAAACACCGATGTAATTGAAGTAAACTTCAGAACTTCTTAAAGCAGATTTACTTACTGAGATTATAACACACACAGGTGGACTGTTTTTATTGTTGTTTGTTTTTGCTTCTCAATAACTTTTGTAAAGCAAATATCATTTTCTTTCCAGTTCACAATTATGCACTACTCTGTGTTGGAGTTCATGACATAAAATCTCCCTAAAATGACAAAAATGTGAAAATGTGTCGGCTTTTCGAGCTCTGTGTGCAGAGGCTATGCAGTCTCTGAACAGGTGCTTTTATGTAGATTCTGCACTGCTTTCTATAAGCCTGTGTACGGCACTGCAGAAGGTTTGGATCGGCTAGTTGAGGTGAAGAATATAATCCTAATTAAATAACTGATCTCTAAGCTTATTTCTTATTTACCAATTTCTTCACCCTATACATTTTTAGGTCCCCAATTCTGTTAGAAACCATTCTTGCTTCAACTCTTTGGATTACGTAGTTGAGAAGAGGTTAATTTAAGACAACAACTTTACAACCAGGGGCTGCTCAGCGGCTGCCCCTGGTTGTAAAATTGTTGTCTTCTTGCTGTTGTCTTGCAGCAAGAAGGTCCTGGGTTCGATTCCCGGCCCGGAATCTCCCTGGATGGAGTTTGTATGTTTTTCCTGTGCATGTGTGGGTTTTCTCCAGGTACTCCAGTTTCCGCCGACAGTCCCAAAACATGACTATGTCTTTGTTGCTCTACG
The DNA here is from genome assembly GCA_903067095.1 of Girardinus metallicus. Classification (NCBI taxonomy): domain Eukaryota; kingdom Metazoa; phylum Chordata; class Actinopteri; order Cyprinodontiformes; family Poeciliidae; genus Girardinus; species Girardinus metallicus. Next base: position 988 of record CAEGAE010096149.1, read on the forward strand.
ATGGATTGGTGACCTGTTAAGAGTGTACACCGCCTCTCACCAGCTGACCACCAGAGATAGGTACCAGCACCCCTCACAACTCCACAAGGGATAAGCTCGTTGGATAAATTTTATAACCAAAGCTTCGGTGAGAACAATAAGCACGTCTGAACAATACTGCTGATCTGCAGGCAACCAAATCACATTACATTCACTTGATGGACAACAGTCTAATGATCTAGCTGCTTTGACGCTAAGGGGATAGCTGTAATACTAAACAAAAACACAGGTAGCACACGCTGCGTCTGTTATGTTCGGACCTGACCTGTGCTGTGCATGTGGTCCCTGGCCAGCTCAAAGAGCCGCAAGTGCTGATTGGTGATTGGATTAAAAGAGCCGCAGGCCAACAAAACCAGTGGAACGCGACAGGAGGCCATCCTGGTTGACTAGCTCAACCTGAAAGGAAAGCAGAGGAAAGTCTTATTCCAAACTTTTCAATGAAATTGAGAGAAACTGTAAGTAAAGTTGTTCTTTATTTACAAGTTGTTCTGAGTGAATAAGTAGCACTTAGATTAAGATGAACATATTGGCAATCTCATTAATATTCTATACAGTTTACAAGTTTAAACAATGTTAGTATGGGCATAACTATGATCACTGGGTTCTCCGCTCATTTTAAAGCAGGAGTTTGAAGCAAATAGATTAGTACCGCCATGAGAAATGGCTGAAAGATGTTTACCTTTTGAAAAGAACTTTTAGCAACACTAAGCAGATTTAGAAAGTTATCATTAGGTACAAAGGTACAATGCAACCCCTGAGTTTTGCTATTTTTTTGTCACACATAATTGTTTCAGATCATCCAACACATTTTAAATTCAAATAAAGATAAATACAAAAGTAGCTTTCAAATGCTGATTTGAATCATAAAACATAAAAATACTCCACAAATCAGCCTGGTCCTTTTTTAACAAGTAAAAAATATAATTTAAATAGAATCTGTCAGACAATATGAAGCAGGGGGAAAGGTCCGAAAAAGCAGCACATAATGCCCATATCTAAGGAAATTCAAAAACAGATCAGAAACAAATCAGCTGGACAGCTATTAGTAAAGAAAAGTTTGGAAAGCCATTTCTAAGGCTTTCTGATTACGTGAGACCAATTATTCACAAGTGCAGAAAACATGGAAGTGTTGAACCTTCCCAGTAGCCAAAAAACAAGAATTACTCTAAAGATGGTGGTACTTTGATGCTCTGAAACTGCTTTTGCTAATTCAGGATTTTGATGACTTGCTGTCGATGAGACCTTTGATCCTGTTCTAAATATCCTTAAGGAGAGTCTTTGGCTATCAGTTCTTGATTTCCATCTCAAACACACTTGGGCTGTGAAGTATGACACTGATCTGAAGCACACTAGCATGTTTATCTCTGATTTTAATGCCTTACAAAAAGTTTGTAGTGTTCCAGAAATCAGATGAATTAAATCAACAAAGAGGTATCCATCAAAATTTTGTTCACATTTATGTAAACGACTCGTCAGTTTCGCAAACACTTCAGTGGCAGTTGTTGCTGATTTCATGTGGCTTAACACATGAAATCAGACAGTTGTAGACCAAAAAAAGATCAAATTTTGTCCATGTAAAATTACTAATTTTAGATCAACAGAATTTAGGGTTTTTAGGCTGTAAGTCATACAATCAAAACTACGAGGAATAAACACTAGAAACATCACTCTATGTGCAATGAATCCAAATAATGTATGGATTCAACTTTTTGAATTGTAATACTGAAATAAAGTGCTTTTCGGTGATACTCTAAGTTATAAAACAACAACACTCTGATAAACACCGATTTGACATTGAGATGCCAGGAAGTAACAACCGGCTTAGCTGACCGAGAGCAGTGCCCTATGCGACATTTGAACCATTTAAATACTGTGATAATAAAATACTAAATAACCCTATATCACATCACTTCATAGCAAAAGCCTTCATCGGTGTGTTACCTTCAATTTTCACATTTGGTCGGCGTGTAACTATTATTCCACTCCCCCTACTCTGTGAAGTAAACGATTAAAGGTTCCGCACTTTAAAACAGACAAAAGTGCGACCCCTTGTGGGGAAACGTTAAACAGCAGTCAAGGAACTGTCCATGGTTCTGAAGCATGGCGCTACAATTTACTAGGTTCTCACTTTAATACACTGTAATTGTGTTGCAATTAGTTTCCTTAACACTGTTACCCCATAAATCAAACTGTTCCCTGTTGTTTTAACATACTTGTTGCAACAATGTAAAATTAATGTGTGTGACATTTTAAGTTTGAGCTTTAGAAAAACAATCTGTAGGTATCATTTATTATTATTATTATTATTGCCATCATCATCATCATCATCATCATCATCATCATCATCATCATCATCATCATCATCATCATCATCATCATCATCATCAGACAAATATATTTGAGTATATTCAGCGCCTGTTTTTTCCCACAAATGTCAGTATTCTTGTGCTTATAGGACACATTAGGAGACCATTAATCAAATAAAATATTGGCACCAAAAGAGTTTGTGCCAGAGAATGAATGTAGGTGCAACGGAGAAGTGGTACAAGCAGAGGACTGAGAAACTGGGTAAGGATAGGGTTTATATCTTCATGTGAGGCATGACCATCCCTACAGATCGTACCATCTTTGCAAACGGATCAGACATTATGCTCCAAGACAAGAACAACAAAATATGATGAAGATGACAAAGAACAAAGATGTTGAGACAGAAATCAAGTGTATGTGGGATACCAAAACTTCAGCTATGCCAATTGTAAGTGGAGATTTGGGAAGCATTTGGGAAGCATAAGAAAGGTTTCCAAGAGCAACTGGACAAACATCTAATGCAGAGTCAGTGCCAAAGAAATACAAAAGATTCTATGGTGCAGGAATTGTTTGCATATTTTTTTGTTGTTATGGTTGGAATTTTAAAAAGAACTTTTGAGAATGTACAGTAATAACAGTAATAATAATAACAATAACAATAACAACAACAACAATAATAATAATACTAATAATGATGATGATGATGATGATGATGATGATGATGATGATGATGATGATGATGGCGGTGGTAGCATTAGTTGTAGTAGTAATCGCACTAGCAGTACTAGTAGTTATTTATTTGTTTAAATGTGTTTATCTGTGGGTTTCTATTTGATCATTACTTATATTCTATTATTTCAGTAAATAGAGACAAATGTAAGTCAGCAAAGCTTACTAAGAGGCAGGGTACACCCTGGACAGGTCTTCCATCCATTAGCGTCTTTGAATTCCATCTGCTTTTAGTATTGTAGTCACTCAATGGGTAATGATAGAAGTTGTCCAGCAGAAAAACATGGATCCCTGCAACATTTACCATATGAAACACTGACCTTTGTAGAGATGCACTAATGCAGAATCCATATACTCCAGGTAATCTTTCACTCTTTGTGGTTGCAAACTGCTTGTTACATGAAAAAAGGGTGTACTGTTGATGTCTATTTGATTATTTGTAAAGTAAGCTAAACCCCAGCAGTAGGTATTTTCAGTGGCCTGAAGTTGTCATCAGTCAGAACAACAATGTTGGTTTGTTTAGTGTGGTTCTTCAGTGAACAAAATGTTGTGGCTACTACTGTAGCTACTGTTAGTTAGTGTGTGTTCGTCTATATGTACATTCACAAGTTTTGGTCCTTGAATGCACTGCTGTGTTTATGATCTGTATCTCTGTTATTCACCTAAATCACTCGAGGTCTTCTCCTCTCTCTAATCCCCAGAATGCACACCTATATTCAGGAGGAGAAGAAGCACAGGGGAATTGCTGAACAACACACAGCAGTGATTCTGCTACAGGCGAAAAAACTTTAAGACTGGGAGTTTTGTGTGGGGGAGTAAAACTTCAATGATCAGAGTCTCTTGTTAGGTGAAAACAGCTACAAAATATCACATCATGCTGATTCCGATCCGGCAAATAGAGAAATACATCAAAAAGACACAGATTGGAAAAGACAGCAGCAGGATTTCAATGAAATATTTGAAACAGCTTGCAAAACGATACCAAACAGACATGGAAGGGAGCAATCAGGAAAACTCCAAACCGACATTAACATGAAATGCGGTGACATAAGTGAACGTGAATCGTTGAATTGTACAGGATATTTGTCGCAATAAAGATTACAAAAACTTAAACGAACGAAAATGACTCATAGTGCACTTTTGTCTCAAAAGCCGTATCTTTTATCAGAGGTATGTACACGTGAGAGCCGCTTTACGCATTACTGTTGCAACTGTACATTTCAGAAAGGTTATAACTCCTCTCATTATCTACATAAATCACTTTCGCTCATTTTCCATCGCCCTTTACTATTTTATTTTTCTATAAACTGTTAGGTCAAGTATGCCAAAAAGAGTCACAATATCGCAACAATTTTATTCTTCAAAATAAAATTGCACAACGTGTGAACTTCAGTTGTGTATGGTTTAAAAGCTAAAAAAAAAAAATCCAAATAAATCTAGCGAAATTCCTAATATTTTAACTTTTTTGTTTATACAGACTTTTATAAAGTGTTTGCTTGATTGAAAGCAACACAATCATCCAACCTTGCTTTATTTTGAAACGTCATATCCGTAAAACAAAGTTAATTGACGCTGCTTGGACGTCGGCACCGCTCTCTCTCTCTTTCCTTGCGCTACCATTGATAGTCTCTCGACCTCCCAAGATTCCGTCGCGCGACAGTCCAGCTGAGTAGATCCCCGCGCTCGCGAGGTGAGCCAGGATTTGAGGAGAGGAGAGCACGCGAAGACGTTTCTCACTCAGCTCGATAAAACATGCACGTCCTCGGCGTCCCGTTTGTGCTGCTTTGGCTTCTCTCCGGCTCTTCCTGCGCTTTCGGAGGGAAAGGTAGGAGCACGAAAATAAAGCAGACGGAAAAAATAAGCTTCGTTGGTTTGGAACAGAAGTCGTAATTTGGAGCCTTGAGTTACAAAGTTGGAAATTGAAGTGACAGTCGTCGTTATGATTTTCAGATGAGATTAGAATGGGACTCTGGTTAAGTTCTGCTGAATATTCAGTAGCTGTACTTCCCTTTATTGACTTGAGGTTCGTTAAGAAACCAGCTTCTGCACCGCAGTTAATGTGGAGCAGGTGCTCAACTCAAGCGAAGGCAGGTTGTAGTAGTTTTGAGTGGTACTTGCCTAGATAATTGCTATTTATTTGTCCTTTGGGAAGAATACTGTGGTTATTTTGTGCATCATCATCATCATCATGTATTGAATGTCAAATAGTGATAGTCCATGTCATGTAATTTAGAAGGTTCACAATTAGTTTTAAACGACAATATTCATAGTTGGTATATAAGCTAAATGCCATTTATTTAATTATTTATTTCAGTTTCAATTCTTTGGCAGAACATGAGTTCTTTGTTTTTAAATTTGAATGTTTGAAATCTTTTACATTTTAAGCTTTGCACACAGACGCACAAACAAGAGTACTGACAGTAAAAAGTGAATGTTTCACCTTTTTTCAGTGAGAAATGGAAGATTCTGGTAAACTTTCATTAGTTTTGCCAGGAATCCCTGAGGCATTAGTTATTTTCTCAGTCTTGATCGTCTGAATGGGGTTAGAAATTTAATTTAGGTAGAGTAAGAAAGTGAATCCTTGTAATTTTTAATCTGAGTGAAGTGGAGGAAGTATTGACTAGCCACGGTACATTGCTTGATTAGTCTTGTTTTATTTACTAAAAAATTAAATTGTACATTGGGTTTTAAAATACTTAAGACCCAGTGTAAATTATTATTATTTTTTTTGTCAATCTTGCTGGTTGAAGGACCAACTGCCCTGCTTTCATACAGCTAATTCAAATTGATTGGTCATTTAATAAGCTTCCGGTGAAACCGATGACCTGGTAAGGAGGCCAATCATTCATTTGTATCAGATTTGTTGGAGCGAATAATATCTAAAACATGCAGCCGGGGAACAAAATTTTATAAAGAAATTGATGAATTTACTCATCTTTTAAACTCTTTTTGCTCGAAATGCATCAAAATAAACATTCCAAAAAATTTCCCAATAATTAGCTTGTTGGAAATCAACAGCATGTCTGCTGTTTATTGCAGAGGTGTTTTCCCACCATAAGTGCGAACCTTTAGTTTCCCTAATGTCGATGTTTAGTAGCTTGTTGCAAAGAAACTTTTAGCGTGTTATAATAGACAAGTTCTCATTCAGGGTAGCAATGCTGTATTTAATCACATCCTCACCCTATGATATTTTCACATCTTCTACTTCCTCTGTCTCTCTCTGTCACACACACACACACACACACACACGCACACACCCACACACACACACAGAGATGTGTGACACACGTTGTGGTGACTGGTGTTGCCAGCAAAGGGAAGCGGCGGTTTACACTGGTATTAATTGGGTCTCTAGAGGGAGGAGCGCCAGGATGGGCTGTCTGCGCGAAAACAAACATTATCATTATTTTTTGCTGTTTATAAAAGTCCTCCATATGGTCAATAGCCTGTGAGAAGACTAAGCAGGTTTGCGTTAAGTTTAGAGAAGTGTCTCATTTAGGTTTCAAAGATGGATATATATTCAGCTCAGCTCTTTTAATGAACGTCTACAAGCCAAAACAAGACTGTCTGTCTAGTGTCGGCTGAAACAGTTGCATGTCTTCATAATTGATGCCTCCTGACATGTCACTAATGCATCTGGCAAGAAGACAGGATGAAATGACGCCGCGCAAGATTTGTACGCATCCTGCGCAAGACCCAAAGATTGATCAATTTCATTTAGGTATTTTTCAGGTCTTGGTAATGATGGGAAAAGAAAACGTACCTTATTATGCACACACTAGGAATAGTCCATCGTTATAGCCTTCATTTATTCTGTCTGGATAAATGAAGGAATTGCAACATGAAAAACCTCCTACTGCATTACTAGGCTGTTTAAAAACCTGATTGGTTTTAATAGTGTAAATAAATATCACCGACTAATTTCATGACCAGCTCTTGTTTTGTTTAATTTATGAATAGCCATGTCATTTACAGATTTACAATTCAGAGAACATGCATGTAAACTGACATAGGATTCAGGTGCTATTGTAATTAAAAATATGCTATCTTCCACCCAGTTTTATCTTAATGTTGTTTTTTAAAAATCTAATCAAGTGATCTAACCTGATAAGCCTTAGCAAAGTATAATCGGATGTAAAAAAACAAATTGCAACTAATTTAATCTAAATGATTAGTTCTTGTCTTCTGAACACGGTTGCAGGGTGATTGTGACTACACAAAATTACAAAATCTAAATCTTGGTTTAAGGTACTTACTGTTTTGCAGACACTAGCAAATGTATTTATTATTGAACGTGAGCTCAAAACACTCACTCTTCTGAATCCAGTCCCTCTTTTGCTTTTTTATTATTATTTTACCTGCCAGTTAGCTTGATCCTAGCTGATCAGCTGTGGTCCAGGGAAGAATTATGTCACTCATTCTCCAGCATTTGAGTTCTTGTTGTCGAGTGAAGCCATTTCCTCTTTTTAAAAGCAGATCAATTTCTCAGAGTGCTTCCTGGATGTTTGGCTTTTGCATAAGAGACGTTGAGGGATGTTTTGTGTATGTGCAGATTTTCTATTTTGAAGCTTTACAAGCTCAGCAGAATACAGTTTACAGTATGCATGAGACAGATGACTTTCAGCTGAATACCTTTACATAAGACACTGTAAAGTAGAGCAGGGTGGATGAGTGCCAGACAACGCAGCCTGAGAGGTTGTGAGGGAATCTAAAGTATAAAGGTAGACGGGGGAAAAAAGAAAACCCCAGAAAGAAACAAGATCAGATTTATAGGCCCCTTTCCAACAGAGCCATCCAGTTGTTACCCATGCCAGAACATAAATTGTGAGAGCAATGTGGAACTGTGCAGTGACTGGTGAAACAGTGTCTGATGGGAAGTGCTCTGCTCGTCCTGTTGCTCCTCACCTCTTTACTGTCACTCATGTCCTCTCTGTTCTCTTTCTTCCCTCTGTTGTGTTTTTCTGCCTGCCTCCTCCTCTTTATTCCTTTGACTCTGCATCACTCTTGGCTGTTCTGCTCCGCTGAGCTGATGCCATTCAGAGGGCAAATGCCACAGAGAGAGCGATGTTTTGTCACTCTGCTCCTCACTTCTTTTCCCCATGCTTGAACAGCCCTGCTCCTGATTTTGAGAACTGCTCCTGGTCTCCTTTCTTCAGTCACGGGTTTTACTCCAAAGGTTTATGGGCTTAAGTGAGATGTATAAATGGGGCAGCTGTATAGCCCCTATCTTACTTTGCCTTTTCTTGTTTTGAAAGAGTTGCATTATTATTCTTCTGTGGTCACGTCTTTAGGAAACCTCTCCATATAGCCCTCCTATAGTTTTACTAGATTCCCAGAGTCTTTCGATTTTGCGGTTCTCGTCTTTTTAACTTGATTGTATTGAGGTGTGGAAAAAGTGTTAACGTCTTTAAAGATTTTGGTATTTTTTTAAATGTTTTATATCGCAAGCAACAGTTTAAACATCAGATGAAGACGACCTGATCTTAAAGATATCTAAGTGTGAAAAATGTGAATATAGAAGAAAATATTTTCAAGGGGGCAAATAATTTTTTTTTACAGCTTGGTGTGGAATGCTTTTTATGGCTGCTTGAGTTGGATAAAGTAATTGTACTTCTTCCTGATTCTTCGCAGCTTGAGGAGGAATGTTAGGTGCCTGTGCTCCTGGGCATATATGCAAATGATGGTAGATATGCAAATATGGGTCCTAATTTTGATGTTAATTACTCTGCACTGATAATTATAATATGTGTGATGAGGCGTAAGGTGGAGGAGACGATTGAACTGAAGGGGCTGTGTGAGGTGATATCAGTGTTTGCTGTGTGTTTGTTTCTCCATCCGGGGGAGAGATGTTTGTTTTTAGGGCAGTGTGTGTGTGTGTGTGTGCCAGGACTACAGCAGCTGGTCTAAGAGCCCCAGTGGGCCTTTCTGGTCAACACTGCTCAATATGTGGTGGGTAAACACAGCATGCAGTGCTGACTTCAGAGGGACAGCCTCATGGGCTCTTCTTGTTATCTCACTCAGGCCAAAAGAATTCACAAATGCAGACACTCATGTACTTCTAAATTACTGAAGTGAAGACACGATCCACTGCATACTTAAACATTTACACACACTGATAGACTGTAATGTTGCTCGGAAGATGTAAAATGGAGAAGAATCCTGTATTTTAATATATCTGCACAAAGATATCCTAAAATAATTTCTTATCTCCTTTGATAACAATAATAATAATAATGTATTTTATTTGTTGGCGCCTGTCAAGACACCCAAAGAAAATCTCTTTTCTGTCAGATTAGTGTTTCTATTTATGTCATTGTATTAGTTTTTGTCTGTCAAATAACAAGTTTTACTACCAACTTTATGACAAGAAGCTTGATTAAAGCGTAAAAACATTGTTATGCACATTTTTTGGGTATTTTTATATCTCTACCCATTAAATAAAAGTAGCTTAACATTTAGTGTTTTGATGTAATGAACATTCATTAACGAACCTCGTGATGAATGTTAAACTACTTTATTGAAGAAAGGAAATAAGATGAAGCTTTCTAAATTTCAATCTACAAAAGTTGTAAATAACATTTGCTTACTAAGTCATAAAATCCAGCTGATGACCTGAAATAGGCCGAATACTAAAGAGTCGCTGGTGATGAAAGAGTCAAGTTTGGTTCAGTCTGCAGAGGAAACTAAAGTGTGATCAAAATCATGGAAAGCATCATTAAGATTTGCTCACAGGATTAGTTTTTCAATGTTTGTCCTATTGATTTCAAAGTTACAGTTTCTGTCCTGTTAGTATTATGACTAACAACTTTTTTTTTTTTTTTTTTTTCTCCATTGTGGAAAATTTAGTGAAAAGTTCACTGTAGAAAAATAAACTCGAAATCCAGTGCAAATATTTCTTACACTCTTGCAATATAAAATCCCATAGAGCTAACAGAGCATTCTCTATTCTCAGGTGAAAATGGATTGTAGTGTGCCTTAAATATTTAACCTGAAAGTCAGCAGAACGTATGAAGTATAAATACTTTTATAGTGTGGTCATATTTTGTGATTACTGTTTATCAGAAAATGTGGTTATACAGTCTAACTCTCTCAATGCACCATCTGGAGTCACAATTTCTAGTGATCCTAGAATCTGCTGTGGACCGGACAGCTGTCAATTTACCAGAGGTATATTCCCTGTTTTGAATCTGGCCTGGGCTTTACCTCCGGCATGACGACGCTTTGCAGACTTCTCACTGAGAAAGCTGCTGAGGAGAGCCATGAGCCACCAGCTGTTCATGAATAGGCATGTTTGAGGTGACAGGTATTGGGACCAGCGGTCCCATATGTCTCGGAGGAAGGGGAACTTGTCTGGTTTCTTCAGGCAGTGTTCTGTTCTGGTTATCTGGTCACTGAATCGGATTGACCATGCGTCTCAGAGTAAAAGGGAGCGTTGGGGACATGCTAGCCTGGAAGAGTTGGGCCAGCCGGTCTCTTTACCCCAGAAGTTGCAGGAGTTTTTAATCTATATGTAGTTAAAGTATTGCCATCAGGCAAAAAATAATTAAAACTAAAATTCCTACTAGGGATCTTTGAAAACACAGATTAAACTTTGAATTGATGCTGCAAGGCCAGTGTATCAGTTGCGCAAGAGTAAAACCTGTACATATTATTTTTAGTATTTTGAGGTAGCAGTGACATTTATTCAGTTTTCCAGACAGGAAGTGGGCAGTGAGAGAAGAGCGCAGACATTCATCCTGAGGCCGGGAATTGAACCTTAAACAGCTGTGTCGAGGACTAACAGCCTCCATAAATAGGGCGCCCACTCTATCACTATGTCACATGATTACTTTTGTTACAGATTGCATTAAAGGTTACCACAAAATGGGCTGCACAATATGAGGAAAGACATAGAGATATCATTTATATCAACTTTGGTTTAGACGTGTTTCTTTCCTTTACTATCTCAGTCACTACATGGGGATCTGGGTATTAAGGGCAGTTAGTCCATACAGCCTAGAAAATTTATTATTGATGCACTTTCACACTTGAAATATAACATCCAATCAACTACTACATCCACACAGTCCTTTGTGATTGCAAATTTGTGCACACTGATATTGTATGAATGGCTGAAATTTGATATGTTGTCCTGCTACAAGAAAAACATTCTTGCAATTTTTGAGTAAACGGAAGAGCGATTTAAAATTTATTTTTTTTTTATGCCATTTGCATCTACAGAGTCACAACTATCAACAAAAACTGTTAAAACATTAAAAATACTAGTGCCACAAAAGGATTAACTCAAGTTTCCTCTGGAATAACTTTTTATTTATTGAATCATTACTCTGAACATATGTAGCTTCTTTACTCGCACCTATTTTACAGAAGAGAGGTAAATTTCCACTGCATACCATGCAGTAAAAACCGATTCAAGGACATATAAGGGCTCAAACAATAATACAGTTCAGTTAGGGTCATGTGGTGTTTTTTTTTTTTTCTTTCAGATAATCACACAAAAAATACAAATTTCATTGTCTCCTGCTGCACAGTTACAGACTGTGCAACAAGACTGTGAAGTGAGATTTTGCACCTTTTTGCTGTGTCCCGTGAGCTGTGGTCAAGGTAGCACCATATTTTTGTTTTTTTGAAGAAACTCTATTAAACAACAGGCTGTGCTATATTGTGACTCCTGATCGAGCCTGAAGTTATGAAGATGGGTTTCCCAGTGCACTGTTTTAATTACGACTTCAACAAACGTCTTATTCAGCCATGGATTAGTACACTTAATAAAATGTTAGCACTGAATGGTGTGTTTTGTTCCGACGAAAAGCAATAATAGAAAGAAACACCAAGAAAAACCACCCACTCATATGCGCGCACCCACACACACACACACACGCAAACATATATGCATTTCTTTTCATGTTACCCTGGACTCAATTGAGTCATCGCCTTCATCTTCCTTTCAAGTTGTCTTGTGTGGGTCTCTTCTGTGGTCCGTCCAACAAATTACAATATGCTTTGATATGGCTTTATGTACAATTTTCCATTGCCTCTCGCTCCAGCTTGTTGAAGCCATAAAAAGCCTTGCATTTTTTCATCATTTTGTGGAATATCGGAGGGGCAGGTTTAAAGTGAAACACTGGTGCAACATCACAGGTGTCAGACTAAGCCTGAAGAAATGCTTTTATGTTTTTTTTTTTTTTTTTCCTTCTTCTCAATTTTTTGCCTACAGTTGATTTGGGTGCGACTGAAAAATAAATATTTTCAGCAAATACTTTGAGAGTAAACAGAGAGACATTTGTGCAAGTGTGTGCTTAAGGGATCGCTGTTTGCAGGAGTCTGTATACACAAACCGATACACCTGGTGTTCCTGCAGCTACAGTCGCTGCGCAGGAAAAAAACGGATTATGGTGTGTAGGGAAAATAAAAACATGTTTCCTAGAAGAAATGTTTTAATTTTTATGAGTCATCAGTCAGAAAAGTTATCTTTTTCTCTGTTTATATCCTCTTTTGTCTTCTGTTAAACTCTTCTCTCCACAGTCTGCTCTTTGTCAGTGGATGTCTTATATTATTTGCCTCTTAGCAATAACAATAGAAGAAATATATGAATGTGTGTAAATGTCACATAAAATATCCAAGCCTCATTGCACAGATCACTCAAATTCAAAATCCATTTTCTTCCCTCCTTATAAACTCTGTAGACCCGAGTGTCATCTCCCTACAGTCTGTCGCCTCGGTTATAGTTGTCTCTTTCATTTTCTCCTTCTCCTTGTCTATTTCCTTTTCCTCTCTGTCTTCTTGCTCTCTTTTGCTGTCGCATTTTTAAATTATTTATGATGTACAATAAAAATGTGGAGATGTACTGAGATTGTCATTCGTTGTAAATGTAGTTTCTTTTAAACGCTGAAAGAAACTACACAGATTTTTTTTCTATCCATTCTGCATTACAATAAGTACTGTCACTGATAATAATATTAACATTAAAATTGAAACTGTGGTGAATTTTCCCACAATTATGATGGAAAATTTTCATTCTTCAATGAACTTATGAGCTAGTAAGAGTAAATTAAGTTATGTTTTATTTTGAAATTACAATACATAGTTTTGAGTTGGACATGTTTGCCTGTATAGTGAAGCCTTACCAGTGGTGATATGTTGATTAAATAGAAATTGTGTTTGGCATAATTGAGCACACTGATTAGAATTATAAATACTGTTTTCCCTTTACTATGTGATGCATTTTTTCCTTTTAAAGGGACATTGTAACAAAATAATTTAAATGGGCTTCTACCTCATTGCTGTGTTAAATAGAGGTGGTGACTTTTTTGGGACTGGCAGAGAATTTACATTTTGATTAAATTATATTTGAGATTAGGCTTGGCCTGCATGATTATTGTCTTAGATTGTGGAAGGATTAGAAGATGTTGATGAGCTACCAGATCACAAGATTATCTATAACGGCACAGTCTATGCATTGCAGCTCTATGTCCATGAATACATACGTCTCCTTCTCTTGCTTTTTCTGAATTAAAAAAAAAAATTGTATGTAGTCGGGACAAAATGGTGATTGGTTTTAATGATTACCCAGGTAGTGGAAGTAGGGCAGGAATTTTAAAACAACAAAAATCAACCAGCTGTTACCTGTCTGTGATATTTGAACTTCACAACTGGAAAATAAGATTTTTTTTTTTGTCACTACAGGAGCAGCACTCTCCTCCAGATGCTATTTTCTTCCTAGTGACTAATAGTGAGTTAGTGAACATTTATCTGGATGATCTGGTTCATCTAACTTTATACCTCTGTTTATAGTGTCAATACAGCAAACTTTCAGAATAAGAGCCTCATCCAGATGCGATGCTCTCTGAACTCTGAACATAGTAGTTAGCATAAAGCTAACTACTTGTGTCTCAGACAACAATCAAGTATAGTTTGAAAAGTACCTATTTTGTGTGGATCATTTGCAAGATATACTGTAGCTAAGCTCTGAAGCAATGTGACAGGACATCTAAATGCTTTTCAGTTTTAGTTATGTGGTCTAGAATAAAGAACACTAACATATTGCATTATAGATAGATTGATCTTCTGTGCATTTTGGGTCTGAAGCAAAGTTTTAAAGCCTTTAGAAATAGAGCAGGTTGGAACTGTTTTTCCAGCAGTAACATGTGAAAAGTAAACATCTGGTAGTAATTGTAAATTTTTAATGCTCCCTTTATATACAAAGCATTCACCTGCACTTTAATGGTTTTACAACTTATTTTTAGTAAACTCCTTGGTGTGATTGTTTGTTTATTGTGGCGCTTGACTGCAGCACAAAGTCACTTCAAATTGTCTAGTGCCAGAGGCACAGTACAGACTGCAGCATAGGTAAAAACGATATTTTCTTTCCCTTTAGCACCTCTCTCTAGCCACACTATCTAACAATTTTATGCAGCATGAGCTATTATTTTTGTTTAGCCCCAAAAATGGTGAATATGCAGAAAAATAATTCAAAGCTATTTCAGCTATTTTATTTTTTAATGCCGGATAATTTCTGATTTAAAAAAAAAACAATGTTTCTCATCCAGTCAAACTGTATCTCCTTAATTCTGTTAATGTTTTCTTTTATTCATATTCTTTTAGATGAGTTTATGCAGTATACTTTGTTGGCTTCCATGAATTTTAATTTCTTGATGAAAAGCTGTTTTTTGTTTATAAAAATCTTATCCGACTTGCTGTTTTATTTTGAGAGGGATCCTCCCCACTGGCCATCTGATTTTGTCCTCAGCGAGTGTTTAACCTAAGCAGCAAAAACCATTCTTGCTGCTGTACATTTTGAACAAGCTCCCTAATTCTACTCACACATGCAAGAAATCCCCCATTTCCCTCTGTTTTTTTTTTTTTTTTTTTTTTTTGTCACTACATCCATCATTCCCGTTTAGCCTCATAGAAATGAGAATAATTCACCACTCACCACATTTGTGCTAACATGGCAACATTTCCCATCAAGTTTTAATTTTTACTTACTCTGGTATAATGACATTTTCTGTTTTGTTTTTATTCATGGTCCACAGCTTTCGCTATTACAGTTCTCTGTCAGCAAAAAATTCCATCGTTTTTGTGCCCATTCAGCGTTGTTTGTGCATACATTGCTAATGGTGCTTATGTGCATTTTTTGAGTACATTATTGTTAATCAATTGACATTTGCCATCATGGATACAAAATGAAACATCCTCTTATTCAGAATAGCTCCACTGGGCCTTTGTGTATTATAATGGAGGAAAATCTTGCGCAAGCTTACCCTGAAACACAATGATGACTCTGTTCTCTGGGGGGATATTTTCTTTTACATGCTGACAGGAATAGACTTAGGAAGGGCACTTTTTTTGATTCTCACACAACAAAGCGTTCATCCTGCTGCTGTAGTGCCAGGACATGCAATTTATGTTATCTGCTTAGTGTGCCCTGAAACTTTCTAAAAACACACTCACTTTGTTATGTCTTACAATTTAATATTAATTTAAATAACTCCAGAAGACTTACTGTGAATTACTTGCTTTCTGTGCTAAATAATGCTTTTTGGCTTCTTTTTGAGCGACTGCTGAAGTCATATCACAGGAATCACTGTCTTGCAAACAAAAACCAAGCAAGAGGACATTCTAAGTAAGAATGCATCTGTCATAATTAAACCCACGACTGAACTGTTGAATTTCTATTGAAATGTCAAAGCTTTGTAAGTAGACTGCTCAACCCATGTCTCAGTGGCACTGTTTCTCTGTAATTACAGTCAGTTTTCTCCACGAACAGACAATAACTTTATTGTATTATGTTGAAAAGACATCAGCGCTCCACTGGCATGTCAGAGTCAAGTGTGCAAAATTATTTTTGATCGTTGAGAGCAAGGAAGTAGATAAAACAATCCGCCTTCATGCTATAGCTTTGCTTTGGCATCACTTGGATTATTTCGCATTTCGTCACATTTTAACTACAAACCATAGCACAACGCAGCACACAGTATTTACAAATAAAAACCTTGAAGATGTGGAGCTATACACTAACAAAAACAAACGAATCTGAGCTATGAAAAGGTATGGCAGGAAACAAGGTGATCGTTAAAGAAAAGCCAGACATTGCATTGAAAGTTTGCCAGGAGCCATGTAGAGGACACTGGAAATGTGTGGAAGAATGTGCTTTGTTCAGATGAACTAAAAACATAATTTATTAGAGTGGCCTAGACAAAGTCCAATGTTCAAGAACCAATATACCTGGGCTTCTACCAAGAAAATAATTCAGTCTCCTATATGTAAAACGGTGGTAGACAGTCCCAAATTGAACAAAATATGGTTCCACGTCGCCATAATTTTTAAGATTTTTATTTGCAGGATATCTTAAAAACATAAATCTTTATCATTCCATTTCATATTTATCACTACAAATCCAGACCATACATTCAAGTTTGTGATTGTAGCATGACAAAAAGTTCAGTTGGTATCAATATTTTCATGAGGCACCGTAAAATCCTCAGACTAAAAATTTTTTCACCAGATTATTATAGGAATAAATTCAGCTCTACAGCAGGAAAAGTCTACAGCTTTCATTTTAGCATCTAGCAAATTAAAGAACATCATTTCATGTTTATTAAGTATAAGACTGAATTTGTGCACTGTGCAATAATTTAAAAAACAAATGATCTATTTTAATGTTAAATGTAACTTTTCATTAAACTTTAAATCAGAATAGCTTTCCTTTTCTTTGCCGTTCCCAGTGACTGGTTCATTACAGGATGCAGGATATTTGATTAGAGAAGACTGTGTTGAGCCTCAGGGCAGAGAGGAGGAAAGGTTTGCAAATAAATAAATAAAACCGCAACTGGAAAGAAAGTATGTTGAAGTGAGCAAGAGGAAAAGCTGGCTTCACTCCTGATATATTGATTTCAGATCAGCTAAATGGCTTAATTAAGACTCTCTTCGACATTCCCCTGTCGTTTTCTTTGTGACTATATTCCCATAATGTAACCTAAACTAATTGTCCAGAAAGTGGTTGTGACTTGTCTTCAATGTAAGAAAATCTAAAAGCTTTCATGTATTGGAAGTAATTACTTGTGTTGGGCTTTGTCCTTTGACCCTCGGCTTTTGCATTGCTGTCCTCCCACCTTCTCTCGTGCACAATTAAGCTCTGTCTTTTCTTAGCAGCGGCCCACAGGCTCTGAATGAGGTTTGTTGTCTTTGTAAGTAACTGAGATACACGGTGGCAGCTCTTTAGAGATTCTGACAAATGCTTTGGAAAGGAACAGAAGATGGCCTGCTCTTGTCATTTTTTTTTGTTTCTCCTTCATCTTTTAACCACCTTCATCCCCCATTTTTTTTAACTTTCCTCTGTCCTAGTGTTCAAACTGATTTCAGCATGGACTAAAATCTCAGTGTATTACATAGATACACCATGTGCATATCAAGGTAATGTATGCTTCTCTCTCCACCCCTTCTCTCTGTACTCTCTCACACTCTCCTTCCTCTTCTGAAGGGGAGATGTGCTATCAGCTCTCTAACAGGTGAATTGAGTTTCCTAAATCTGCTGGGATTTACCCTGTCCAGAACTGCGGTAAACTTTGTTTAAAGCTGGTGACGAGAAAGACTCGCCTGGTTTCTGACAACCTCCATCTAGATGCCCCACCTGACTTCCCCTGTGAATTAGCCAGACTGAGCAGCCTGCAGCCAACTAGTTTCACGGCACACCTGTTAACTGTCGCTCCTTCTCTTTATTACAACGTGCACTTGTTACTGAACCAGGTTAGTTTTAGTGACTTGGGCAAGTCCCAAGGATGTTGTTTACATATAGTTTGGGGCTAAAAGCAACCTATAAATCATTTACTCTCCAGAATCGAACATCACAGCTATTTTACAACCATCAAAGAACTTTGAGGTGAGTCATTAATTGAATATCCACAACAACTTCTAGATTTTCTTTATGCTAAATATTTTATTAGTAAGGCATTTTTGCAAGGGTCAGTACAGCTTAATTCAGTAGCATAAGTAAAATCAATCATCTAGGCTTTCTTTCCCTAACGCTGACACTGAGAACTAAAAAGGGGAACTTTGAGAGAGACGGACGGAGTGTGGCATTTTGAACCCCAGAACTGGCCTGATGATGAAGATGGTGTTGCAGGAGCATGAGGCTCACAGCACTGATCGTTGAGGGCAGGCCTTGCAGGTCTGATGAGCTTTCCCCTCTTCTTGGATGGTGAGGTCACACTGCCCTTGGGTGCTGGTAGGAAAAGTACTGACTTAGAGCGGCAGGTCTTGGGTCTTACGGTGACTTCCTCATGTGTGTAGCGGTCCTCAGCTTCTTGTCTTGCGGCTCTGAAGCCCCCTTCACCTTGTCTCACAATCTTTCTGGTTTGTTGAGATGTAGACGAGCTGACCTCGCGGAAGGAAGGCACCAGTTCTTCTTCTTTGCCTTTGTTCTTTGTGTTTGCCTTTATCTTTGACTTGGTCTTCATTTTTGTCTTGGTCTTTATCTTTGTCTTTGGGGTTTGAACCCAGCAGATGAGAGAAGTGCTATTTCAAGCCACATGTTGCGGGGCTAATGGGTTGGTCCTCATGTTCAGGACGGTCTTCGGCTATGTGGCCCCGGCTCTTCTTCAGCTGCAGAGTTTTTTGTCCATCTCAATCTTGGCTCAAAGCTTCCTGGAGGATCCAGCCAAAGGTTCCTCTTTGGCACTCACCTTTTATAAGGTTTATCCACCCTTTTAGTGCTTTTCCATTGGCTAGCACTGATGCTGTGCTCATTTCATTGGCTGACTGTTTGGATGGATGATCTCATATTCATCACTGTCTTAGAGACATTATTTTCTGATGTTATGGGTTGAGGGTTGCTCAATGGTACTCCTACATCCGTTTCCTGCACAACCTTTTCTTTGAAAAGTTTAAGTTGTTCCCAAATAAGGCATTGGTCATCTCTGCTCTCCTGTTAGTTCCTCTTTTCCCCTGACCTTTCACCTATCATCTACCTCCAACACAACATCAATGATCTTTAATTGCAGTTACACATTTTACACCATTTCCAGTTCAATGTCAAAATCACATTTATAACCTTTTAGCTTCTCTTTGATTTAGCATTTATTTATAATATTATGATAACCATAACTTATTAGTTACTCTTACTATAATCATAATCTGAATTATTACAGATGGTCTTCTGAAAAAAACCCAAGAATAATCCATTATTCTAATTATTCAATACCAAAGTTGGTTACTTGTTCTACCTGTAAGCATTCTCACAAGTGTAAGTATTCTTACAAATAAACCAATATTGATATAAGTATTTTACTTTGGGTCTTATTCAAAATGTTTAGACTTCATTCTTTAAAACTTTCATGTTTTGAAATAAGGAATAGTCTCAACTATTTTTTTATAAATTTGCAAGCTGGAAACTGTCTTCCTCCTCTTCCAGGAAGCCTGCTGTTCCTGTTTTATGACACTCTTTTTGCCTGACTATGTTTGCTTATGATTAGATAGAAAAAAGAAGTAGAATTAAAGCGAAGTTTGCAAGAGACAAAAACAACACACACAACCAGATTGATTTTATTGAAGTCTAAGTCTACTGTTGGGTCTAGATGTTACTTGTATGATTAATTTTAAAGGTATCTTCATTTATTGTTACTGTTAAACTAAAATCTCCCTCATGGAGAAGTGGGATGATCTCGGGTTTTTCTGACAATGCCTCATAATTTTTTGAGAAAGTAGCCTTCGGCTGAAAAGTGAAGCGGGATGTTTGGAGACAGTGAGTCATAACACAAACTAACCACAATTTTACCATTTATTAAAGTCTCTCCACTGATCGAGACTAAATTAGTTTGAGGGGAGAAAATAATGGAACTCTTTCTGTTATAGCAGAACGTGTAATGGATCCCTTTTGTCAGATATTGATTTTGGGTGAAAACCGATGATAAACAATGTTTCCTTCCCCGCTCTGATCTCTGTGGTAGATTAAAACAAACTGCCAAGAGTAATATGGCCTGACTTGATCTTAAATTCTGAAAATGTCTCCCTGTGGCAATCTTACTGCTGGCACTATGCAAGAATAATGTTCTGAACTAACTTAATACTTTCCAGAAACAATCTTGCCACCCTTTTTTGCATTGAGAGATGATGTGGAGATCAAATGCCATAAAGCAAAGATCAGAACTCTGATATGAATGACTTAATATAAGGATTAAGCTAATAACTGCAGAATAAAGGAGAAAATAGCTCAACTACATCATGACTATCAACTGGAGATAATTTGACATTTCAAATCATTATTGGAATTTTGTTTAATAGACCAACACAGTTCAGTGCATTGAGGGTAAAATATCACACTATGATCAAAATATTCATACATATAAAACTTTTTGAAAGGATGGCATGCATTTGTTTGCTTCCTTACGTCCTATTACCCTTAATTACAGCATCTCAAATACATGCTGAGGGAAACAAGAGCACCAAGTGTTAATTTAAATGTAAATAAACTTCATTTATATTTTCATAAACATTTTATATAAATGCTAAAAATGTACATGATACAAAATGCTCATCTGGTTACATATTTATTATGTAATAAACGTGAATATACGGGATATTGTCATTATTACCTTTGAAGTTTATAATACATTTTTCTGATTTGGCCAAAATACTAATCTACACTGAAATGATTCAGATCAGAACTTATTCATGTGCTGGGATGGTCCAGTCAAAGTTTAAGCCTAAATGTAATTGAGAGTCTACAGCAATATTTGAAAATTGGTGTTTGCAGATGCTGGTTGTCCAATATATATATATGGAGCTGGAGTGACTTTGGAAAAATGTACACATCTGAATGTGCAAAGCTGGTAGAGACATATTTCTAAAATCCTTTAAATTAAACTACAATAAAAGGTGGTTCTACCATCTGTTAACTCAAGGTGGCTGAAAACAAATGCAGGCCACACTTTTGAAATTTTATTTTCTAAAAATGTCAGCCATATATCACCATTTTTTTTTTTTATGAAGAATTTACAATGCCACTCACAAGAATTTATTTTCATTTAAATTTTAAGTGGAAGCTCAACAGCTATGCACATAAATTACTGAGTAAACTTGCTGAAGTTGTCAAGTATCATAGCTAATATGGCGTCTGTCTGGGACAAGCCGCCTCCAATGTCCTTCAGTTTATTGAGTCTTTTTTTTTTTCTTCCTCTGGTGCCTGCTCCCCCTTGAAGATGAAAGAAGAAATGGAGGGCAGAGATGAATCAGGCAACACAAAAGAAATGGAAAAAAAATCAGACCAGCCCAAAGAGGAGGTGTTGAAGGGAGACAAGATGGGGGAGAAAATACAAGATACAAAATAGGAGGCTGGAAGAATTTTTTTTAGTGAAAAAGAGAGGCAGAGATCCAAAAATAATAATAAAGAATTGAAACCACTGTGGCTAAAAAGGAGAAAGATGAAGAGAACGGCGGCAGATCACAGTGATGTTTGCCATCGCCACTTTGTGTTTGGCACCATGAGCGTTCGGTGGTCGGTGGCAAACCCTGGAGCGATTCATCATGATTATGCGGTTGTAGGCAGGTAATGTCACAGCAGTCAGGGCTGGGCACACCTAAGATAGAGACTGCCACTTGTTTTGAGCAAGACCTTTTTTTCCTCCTACAAGAGACGTATTTTTGAACTGTATGTTTGACTCTTGAAAATGTCTGGTCACAGCAACATGTGATGGCAAATTTTCTCTACTCTGCTCTCACGCCTCTGGATTCTGCTCTCCGCTTACGCTTGCCTTATCACCTGAAGCTTCAGGATCTGATTAATGATATTTTAAATGTCAAATGTCAGGTTCTGTCTCCATTCGTTAGTCTCTCATCTTTCACTCTCTCCTCTCTTTCTATATTTTATATTTTTGTCTTGTTGTATCTCTGATTTCCTTTGTGGTGTTTGATGTCATTGCTAACCTTGATCATTTACATCTTTCATGTTTTTCGTTGCTTATCCCAGTCGGCCACCTTCGGTTCCTCTGAAAGCAGCAAAGCACTGTTTTGCGGTGTGTGTGCACCGATGAAGCAAGATTGCCATTAGTCCAAACATCAGCCGTTTTAGATAAATCCTGATGTTGCTGTATGCTTATAGATTGTGAATTAAAACAAAAAGTTTGTAACTTGCATGAATGCATGTGCTGAAACGGGGAGCTGAAGTGAGCCATGTTTAGAGCAGTCCAACAAAAACACACACCTACATGTACATAATCATTATAGTTAAACACTTTCTGTTGACTAAGGCTCAGAATGCACTGTGATGGTAGACAGCTCTAAATGATTGATAGTTGCTGTGGCGTGTCTGCCAAGGCTGCGTCTAAAACCAGTGTCATTTGCTCTCACTGCTGTCACTTTATTAATATTGTATATGCTATTTTCTTGCTTGCCTTAAAAATAATGCTCATCTTTTACCACCAATAATCCGTCTTCAGTCCACTCATGTTTTGGCATTAGTCTAATTATCAAGGGAATCATTTGCTTACATAGCAAAGTGATGCTATTTTGTTGAGTCCCGGTGTGCTGTCAGTGTCTCACCTGCAGCTGGTCAGAGCTGTTTTAGTTTAAAGAATTGGGAATTGTTGTTTTTAGTTTGGGATGGCATCAGAGTTACCGCTGCACAGAACAGAGCGCAGAAAGCAAATTTCTGCCCAATAAAACAGCTCAAACTCTGAACTTTCCTAAAAGTGGGCCAGCCAGGAACTGCCTGGGGAGAGGGTTACTTTTATACATCATCACTTTTGCATGAGAGAGATATGTATGTTTAGCATTTAATAGAAAATGTACTCCCTTTTACAGTCTGCCTCAAAAAAAAAAAAAAATAGATGCACAACAATGGTTTGGACATCATTGAATTCTGGCCTGGTTAATTCAGGAATTTTCTCGTTCAAGTCAAAAATCTGGATCTGTCGACTGTGTTATTATCAGGACAAAGATGACCTGGCTGACGATCAAAAAACATGACAAGATTTGCATTACTCTGTTGTAAACACTGTTCTCATCTGCTCATATCATTTCATATCAGGTCAGTGTCTGCTACTAATACTTCCATATTTTCTGAGGAAAGAATAGTTTGTTCGTTTTTTTTTTTTTTTTGACATCGGGGTGGATCTTGGGTTAAATATATTTAGTTCTCGCAGACATGTGCTTGACAACTGTTTTTGTGGTATAAATTTTCCCCTGCTCATAAATATACAAAAACCATCTAGACAGTAACTGCTAACTAAATTATTTTAGAAATGCTGGGAAAATGTTGAACTGCCATTACTCAACATAATGAACATGTGGACTTGCTACAGTGTAGTTTTTAATTTGAGCTGTTGTCTTCAAATTAAAACCTCATGCCCTGTGGCACTAACTAATAGTGAAAACTAATATAGTTAATTTCTTACCTTGGCAAGAACAACAGCCATGTTTTTCTTTTGTGTAGGCCCCTGCGAGAATATGCTGGTAGTTTTCTGCTCAGATTTTTGCTTCAGAGGCAAGTCGTTTTTTTCTAATAGATGCGTAAAGTTGGTCACAAGAATAGTCTGTGTAATTGTAGTATTTTATCGAGAGGCAATCGATTTGTGGTAAAAACTTGTTGCTAATAAAAAATTACATGAACAGCTGAAATGCGTCTTTCCTTTCTTCAATAAGGGGGATATTTCAAAGCATTATTGGGGGTGTTTGGACATTGGTATTGTCCTTGTAAGAACTTGTGATTACGTCCATCATTATAATTTAAACGAACAGTTGCAGTCTGCTGTCCCTGAGATCCACTAATCAACAAGACATAAAGGGAACCTGCCTCCTGCAACGTCACATGAATTCCTCATAAAGCTGCAAACAGCATCTCCTGGGCCACAAATCACATGGTCTAAAACAGAGAGGTCAGCAACCATGTATTATTGGAAATGTTTGAAAGCACTGTAACATTAAATGGCGATAGAAGAAGAGGGAGAATATCACACCTTATAAAGAACCTTATAAATTATGTTTGAGAATGTTTTGTTTTCCCACTTTGTACATGTAGGCTTTAACAAAATTAGACAACGCAGGTTTCTTGACTGCTAAGCCTGACTGGCAGACTAAATGAGACACGAGCAGGTCAGCAGATGGTGGAGAGAAACGCAGGACAACCTTAGAGTGAAGAGAAGGGCATCTGATGTTTGACTTTGAAAGTGAGAAAAGAGCAGATTAAAAGAAAAGTTATTGAAAGCCCCACACACACAGTTCACCATTCTTTAGGGCAAGAAAATTCACTGCTTTAAGTTGTTTAATTAAAAATAAATCTGCTGATGAGAAGATTATTTTTTTTAAGTCTGAACTCTAGATTTTGACTCATTTTGTAAGAGAAAATTGGGATGCATTGGCTCGTTAGTAGTTGTAGATGTTTGAATTAAACTGGAAAAATAACAATATTATCTATTTATTCATCAAAGCATTTGTTGCTAAACTTTATCTGATTTGTATTAAGCTAGATAATTTGCATCAAAATATATCTGAAGAATTCTTCCTTTTGATGCCTCTTCTCAGTTTAACCTGTCGATTTTAATTTAATTTTTTTTATTCTTTTGGTTGAGTGACTGATTCTTTCCACAACAAATTAATGGCTGAAGAAGATTCTCATATGAGTTATTTTACTTTGAATGAGCAAAGTATTGTACTGATTTGTGTATTTGCATGGAGTCATAAAAAAGTATGGTGTGGGTGTCTGAACCTTTCATTACATAAACTTTATTGTTCCCTTTTGTTGTGAAACCGGAAAAGTCTTTTAATGAAGGACTGACTAAATCGGTGTGTTTTGTCATGCTTTATGGCTGTTTTTAATACCAGCAGTTGTATACATTTCTCAAAAGAAGTAATCATATCATCTAATAGGCAAAAGATTAGAAAGATACAGTGGGCTTTTATCTGTGGAAGGAGGGGAAAAAAACGCCTTTTACCAATAATATTCTAAAAAACATTAGCTAATACATGCTGTTCAGCAGTGTAGGCAAAACAAAATGCAATGGGATAAAACCAACTATTTTCATAATATGTGTGTGGCAGCATAATACCAAGCTTTTCTTTTACATTTTTTGTCCATGTGAACTTTCTCTGCACTGACTCATAAGAGGAAAATGCATTATTGGGCAACTGAGTGATTTCTGATTTGATTTTACCTCCTGAAAAAAAAGAGGTAGGCTGGCCAAAAATAGCCTCAGAGAAACAATTACTTGCTCCTTTTTTTTGTTGTTGTTCTTCCTTCCTTGTTTCATTCCGTTTCTGTTCCTTTTCCACAAAGCCCTTTTTTAGATTTGCTAATAGATGCCTCTGTTATAATATATTTATACGCACACACACCTGCGCACCCCCACGCGCACACGCAGTGTAGTGAAACATCTGCACAGAGAAAGACCACTCTGTGAGGAGAAGGTCATTACTCCAAAACACACATAAAAAGAACCAGATTACTTTTTAAACTTCTAACTTCCTCACATTGGCATTATTCTTTCCACTCTTACACCTTTGTCTCTGAATTACATTATCTTTTTGCCATGCTCAAAATAGATCTTTAGTTTTCGCAAATCCATTAGCACCTCATTTCTCAGTCTTTTTTTTTTTTTTTCACCATGATGAAATAAAGTTTGGAAAGTTCCATAAATGTGTATCAATGTATAATTCTCTCCTTTACACATTTTCACTTATTAATGAACAATTAGCATCTTTTCTAGCTTGTATTTTTATTTATTTATTTTTTCATTTTACCCACACGTTGTAGGTTGTAAGAGATGCAATGCCAAGAAGTTTGGTTGGTTTCTTTTGTATCTATGCTTTTTCCTTTTTTTCTTTTAAGCAATATTTCAAGTGAATCATTTACAAAATATATTTAGATTTGTTTTAAATCTTGCTAAGACTTCAGGAATTGTTCCTTTTCTCATGGTGTGCTTGTTGTGGAGAAGATGCTGCTAATTCTAAATAGGGTACTTCAGGCTGTTATCTACTCTTGAGCACTCGGTCTCCAGTCGTGTGTACCCAAACTCCATCAATGTTTGAGAACGTCCACTAGATTTAAGTGTCGTTATACTTAAGACAAGATGTCCCTTGATGGCTTGATGTGTCTGATAATCTGCCAACATTGTCTCACTAGAACTCCTACATTTATCCCCAGGCTCACTTTCTCCTTTTCAGCCATACGGTGTTTCTAATATGCAGCATCACTGTGAATTGTAGAAATGCAACATGCACATGCCTCCTCATCGAGAACAAAGTTTCATTAACCTGAATTCATATCTCTTGCTACATCTTTTTACTGTATTTTTTTATTTCTTTTTTTTTTTAGAATTATTGTAACTTTTTGGTTCCCAAAATGAAGTATTTTGAATCTACATCTGTTAGGTGGGTGAATAATTTAGAATTATTTGCCGTGTCATTTTTATGCCACTATTATATAACCTGGCAATTCATAGAAATGTAAACATTTTTAAAATACACAATGAATTCTAATATTAAGCAGCTTATTATCTGTATGCCTTACTCACTGCTGTTCATGTTGGTTATTGCAAAAATACTTAAACACTAATAAGCAATATGACTAGAACAAAGTAATGGATGGAGATCAATTTTAACTGAACAACCAGAACTGAACCTGCTCCAAAACTAACATGTTCTTGATTTTCACTAAAAACAGTAAACAAGGCTTCCCATTTTTCCCAAAATCTACAAATGGAGCTTACGTGAAACAAGTTTAAATCTTAAAAAGAATGTTTTTGTTTTACCATCTGTGTTTTCTTTTTGCCATGAACGCCACTGTATAAATCATTGCTAGTTAAAATTTCTCATTTGGACCCGACAGCTTAACTCTGCAACTTGATGAGGTGTGTTGAGGAAGTTTTGCCTGTAGCTGTTGCTCATTAGAGTGTGAAGTTGGTGATATTGGTGAAATTGTATTTCTTTCTCCAGAAAAATCAGGCTACCGTTTTAGTTTGGAGCCCACTCTGCACAGAGCTTTAGTAATTTGGCCAAATGCTTAACAGTAGAGCTGAAACAAACTCTTCCGTGCACACAATCGTGCAAGTGTGTGTCAAATTGAAGGACCCTCATTAGTTTTTCTTAACATTTTCAAACCAGGCCAAAAAGTAAGGGGAGGGGGGAAGGGGGCAAAAAACCTCCAGGGGAGCAAGGGATGACTGCAAAACCTAATTTACCAGAGACATCTATTCCTTAGTTTAACTTGCAAAGCAGCACACAAACATACCCAGCAGTGCTTTGTCAGCTGTACTGCTGGTAATGTCAGCCAGACGTGGCCAGCCCCTCTGTCTGAGTGTGTGTTTGTTTGTGTGTAATGTAAACGTGGGTGTGCGGGGGTGTGTGTGTGTGTGTGCATTGTCCCAGCAGAAACGGATTGTGCTACGACTCAGGAATAGATCACTGGTAGATGCAGGAACTTTATCATCAGCAGGATGTTTACTCTGAGAAGACCATACACTCAATCAGTGTACAGAGCCCCCCCAATACATTACACTGGACTATAACAACAAAGGGGACATTGCAATAAAAATGAATGCAGTGCAGCAAGTATGGCATACCAATATTTTAATCCCCTTTGTGGCATACAGTATTGCTGCGTTTACCAGATGGTATTTCTTGCTCTTATGGCATTGTCTCTTTGATAAACTGTTTTGTCAACCAGAAATGAGGCATGGTGCAATTAAACAGTGAGAGACAAACACTTAAAAACGTGATAACTCAAGTGTGCAACCAATGAGATTCACTTACTGGTATCAAATAAAGTTTGAAAACTTTTAGAGTAAATGAGCAAAGGTGCATTTCCTTGTCAACAATTACAATTGGCATTTTATAAGAAGATTCATGCAAAAAATTATATTTTTCATTGCAAGATTAAAGTTGTAAATAAGCAAGCTAATTCGTGTTACCTGATCTTACAGGAGGTTGTAAGGATTGATGGTAGAATTGGAAACAAAAAGGATTTAGATTGATTATTTGACTTTCGGTAAACACTAGGCTGTGGTCAGATACCAAAGTGGATTCTGAAGCATTTCGTCTTTCCTGGCAGAGTTTTTCCCAGAGGAAACCCACTCAGATGGAGGCAGGAGAGTCAAAGCCCTTTTTCACTCCGATTCTGATGAGTCACAATCCATGACGGAAATTAATTCTGAGGCTGAAAGAAGCTGTGACAACAAAAATGATGGTCTTTAGAAGTTAAACTGGTATAAATCTATCAGTGCTCAGTTTTGATTTCTGTTTGATTTCTGTGTTTGTTATGCACTGACTGCGGCATTCTGCTTGTGTTGCCTCAATTATGTGAGAGCATTAATCATACAAAGCAATGTTCTGTAGACTAATGCATATTAAGATTGAGTTACATTTACAGAATGCAGAAGCTCTGTTTTCTGAGTGGCTTAGCAAAAAAAATCTAAAACTGACTGAGACATTAGTTATGTCAGTTTGAACCAGTTTGCTCTACGTCCTTTTAAAGAGATGCTTCTTTGTTGTGTGGGGCATAAAGTTGCACACTGCTGCTCCTCCCCAACCTGTTGCTTTTCTCTGCCTATCAGCAAACTAAACAGAAGGCTGGTACACTTTTCTCTCACAACAATGAACATTTCTGCTGATGTTTTGAAATATTAAAGGCGTCAATGGGTTTCAGATTTAAAATATGTATGTTTATTTTTTGTGTCAAATCGCTCTTATTTTGGTAAAGCTATTGTTAAGAGGGATATCTGTAAAGTTGGAATGGTTTTGAATGAAGTCACTACAGTTTGGGATCTTCTAAATAAATTCACATTACAGGTGTGACCACTGAAATTTATTGAGATGCTGAAATAAAAATATGTGTCATCCAAACTTTTGACTGCTAATTCCTTTCTGCTCCTAGAAACGCCTGTTAAACTAAAGATAAAATAAGATCGATAAAATATCATTCTTAAAAAATCTGAACAATAAGGATGAAAAAATATTCTTTATGGGTTTTTTTTTCATCCCGCTGCTCCATTTCATTTTATCCACATCCCTATCCTCTGCAGGAGTACATGCCCACAGAGCATGTTAAGAAAATAGTGCAGACAATTGCTTGTAGGTACCAAAAAATATTAAGATCCAATACACAGGATATAACCTTGAGCTGTAAGGAGGAAAAAACTGCTAAAATGTCTTTCATTCCCAGTAGTTACTTTTCAGTACAGTCTATTTTTAATGGGTTGTGTCAGGTATTTTTAGGAGCGTTTTATAGACTACAACCTATAAAACCTTTTGATGTCTGAGTTCATTTTAAAATTTTAGCGTTATCATGATGCTGCACCGTTCCTTTGCACAAGGCACAAGCACACACAAGCAGACTTAAAAAGAAGTTGCCACAGCTAGCCTGTGAGGCATGCAGAGCCTAAATGTGATATGGCAACTTTTCAGATAATGTCTTAGAACATTAGCCTTTATGAGTAGCATCACTTGGTGAAAGGAGAGCTGCAGAGGGAGGCGCCGGGATACAGCACTAACATCCCACTACATCAAATTTTTTTTCTGCTGGATTTTTGCAGAGAATCTGAGAAAATCTTTCTCCTACATGTAGCGATAAACCAAAGATGCGACACCCTGCGTTGTTAAAGTGCAACAAAGATGATCAACAAAAAATTTAGTATTATTTACTTAGAATATTACATCCACGTGTACTGAAACTTTTAACACAGAAAGCTCAAAGGCACTTCTTTAATATTTCAGTTTGCATCGTTGGTCTATATTAAAAAAAAAACGTATATTTCTAGCTTAAAACCACGTTAGA
The DNA here is from genome assembly GCA_903067095.1 of Girardinus metallicus. NCBI lineage: Eukaryota > Metazoa > Chordata > Actinopteri > Cyprinodontiformes > Poeciliidae > Girardinus > Girardinus metallicus. The sequence continues at coordinate 30,824 of CAEGAE010096149.1, forward strand.
TTCAATGTCCTGGATATGGAGACAATTTCTGACTAACTTCATCTTTATGTTGGTTCTGTAGAGTAAAACACACAGCAATATTCATAGTACATTTAATATGTGTTCATTATGAATATTGAACATATTCATATTGTCAGATTGAAGCTGCCTTTAGAAATGAACAACCTCTAAGCAGGTGTGTTTCATTCAGCTCACATTTCTGTGTTGAAGATGTTTGTTTTTGCTGTGACACATTATTCTACTCTTTAATGTTTTTTTTGTTTGTTTTTTCATTGGCTATTGGTGGAAAAACATAAGTAACAGAAATAACTTGAAAATGTACATCTGTGTGTAATTAAGCTATGTTTCACACGATGAATGGAGCTACTGAAAAAAACAAACTAATATTCTAATTTATAGAGTAAATTAGAACATGTTCATCTGCTACATTTTGCCTTTGTATAGAAGATTGATTTTGCAAATTCAGATTACTGTTCTGATCAGATTGGATCAATTTCTTTGAAGTAAAGAGTCTTTACTTTAAAGAAATTGATCCAATAAATGTTAGAAATGCACTTAGAAGAGAATTTGTGGCTGCTTTCAAATCACTGGTTTTGTAAAGTTGTGACCTGCCAAAACTAAATTTAGTTTATTCTGATTTCTGAGTATTCTCTAAAGAAAATTCAACCAAATATATTTGACTTCTTTCTACATACATTTAAAACTCTACTGCTCTTAATATAAGGTTCATGGTAAAATAAACTGAGTTCTCCAAACAGCCCAGTTACAAAGCTGTTTTGTAATACGATCCAGTTTGTGGGACAGATAAATAAACCAACCCAAAAATAATTAAGGAACATCTCATTTTACAAGACTCATTAGAGTTCACTACATTTCATAAAAAACTGCTTTTACACACACACATATATATATATATATATAGATATATATATATATATATATATAGATATATATATATATATATATATCTATATATATATATATATAGATAGATATAGATATAGATATAGATATGTATATATATCTATATATATATAGCATTTTTACATTTATAAATAATGTACTAGAATAAGTAGGAGAGTAAATTCAAAACCAAGACAGA
>CAEGAE010096152.1:0-11922 GCA_903067095.1 Girardinus metallicus
GCTCCCAGGCCTCTGGTAGAGGACCCGAGCTCAGAGGATGAAAGAGACCACCCGCAGAGGGTGAGAAGGGAATTTTTTTTAATCACACACTTAACGGCTATTATTTACAGAGTGATCGTTATGCAAACTGCATTTGGGAGCAGATTTTCCGAGTTCCAAAAGGAAAAAAAAAAAGACCCTTTCCCTGTCGATCTTCATAATAAGAATGACATCAAAAATCTGATTTCTTCATTGCATTTCTTTAATTTTATCAGTTCAACGAAACATAAAACATTAATATTGCAAACTTAAAGCACCATCGTACAACAGAATAGCCATGTGGAGCGTCATTCCTTCCAGGACGCTCTGCAGTGAATGTAAACATTTAATTATGAATGCTAATTATGTATACACTTAGTCATTTTGATAATAAGCTAATATAAACACTTAAAGCCTGTTTTGCCCTCATTATAAGCCTTATATAAGGCTTTTAATTTGCAGCTCCAGACAGATTTGTTTTTTTTTCTTTTGGTCCAATATGGCTCTTTCAACATTTTGGGTTGCCGACCCCTGGCTTAGGTACTTAGGACCCCCTTTTAGTGGTCCAAACATCACAATTTACATCAGCAAAATTGGTTTTAGTCCATACAGTAATAATGAAGAAAAAAAGACTACAGATTAAAATATGTTAATTATGATGTTTTTGTTATTGCAATAGTCAACAATGAGATTGCAAGATTACACAAAAACTGGTAGAACTCTTAAGGCACAGTATTAAGTATATCAGAGTTTCTTAAATTTATATCTGATTCTTGTTTTTATTTCTTATTTGTGTATTGCAGGCCAACTTGAATGACTCTCATAATCAGATGGTGGTCCACTGGGCTGGTGAGAAGAGCAACGTCATTGTAGCCCTAGCCCGTGATAGCACGGCAGCCACTGGGCCCAAAACCAGTTCTGTAAGTACTCAGACAGCACAGTACTATTTCAATTTCCATACATTCAACCTCTGCTGGATAGCATTTTCTGAACTAATTTTTGCTCATCCCTAAAAAAAAAAAAAAAAAAAAAAAAAAAATCTACTTAACAGACCAAGATCCTTCATTTAAAAAAAAAAATAGACGGTAGCGGGGACAATTAATCTCAATGTGGTTTTGGACAGACATGGTTCACCCAACCAGCCATGGTTGGGCGAACTCTCACGCTCCATCTGGGATCCTGATAAGGCTGTGAAGGATGTTGGTGGGATTGAGGAGGTCTTCAAAGTATTCTGCCCACCGGCACACAACGTCCCGAGTCGAGGTTAACAGCACACCATCCCCACTATAAAGAGTGTTGGTGCTGTACTGCTTTCCCTCCTGAGATGCCGGATAGTGAATCAAAATTGCCTTGAGGCCGTGCAGAAGTCTTTCTCCATGGTCTCTCCGAAGTCCTCCCATGCCCGAGTTTTTGCCTCAGCACCACCCAAGCCACATGCCACTTGTACTGCCGGTACTTAACAGCTGCTTCAGGGGTCCCACAGGCAATAAAGGCCCAATAGGATTGCTTCTTCAGCCTGACAGCATCCCTCACCGAAGGTGTCCATAGGATTTAAGGATTGCCGCGACAGGCACTTACAGCTTTGCGGCCACAGCTCCAATAAGCCACCTCGACAATGGAGGCGTAGAATATGATCAGAATAGGGTCAGACGTTCTCCGCGTCCAGCATCTGACCAGGATCCTCCCCAATCACCGGAGCCAGGTATTGGTGATTGGACAGCTCCACACCTCTCTTCACCCGAGTATCCAAGATATGTAACCGCAGATCCGATGAAATTACAACAAAGTCGATCATTGAACTGTGGCCTAGGTTGTCCTGGTGCCAAGTGCACATATGGACCCTTATGGTGTTCATTATGGACAATCCATGACGAGCACAGAAGTCCAATAGAACTTCACTCGGGTTTAGATCAGGTGGGGTATTCCTCCCAACCACACTCCTCCAGTTATCACTGTCATTGCCCACTTGAGTGTTGAAGTCCCACAGCAGAACAACGGAATCCCCAGGTTGGGCACTCTTCAGTACCCCCTTCAAGTACTCCAAAAAGGTGGGTAACCTGAACTGTTGTTTAGTGCATAAGCACAAACAACAGTCAGAACTCGTCCCCCACTTGTAGGCAGAGGGAGGCAACCCTCAGATTCACCGGGGTGAACCCCAAAGTACAGGCACCTAAATGGGGGGCAACAAGTATCCCCCCATTTAGACTCCTTCATCATACATTAAAACACAAATGACAACTGTTCTGTCACAATGCACGCTGCCACCAACTTATTGTGACCGGAATGGTGGTAAATGTATTTTTCCAGTTCTCTCCGTAAAGCTAGACTTAAGCTAAGCATCTACAGCACAGTAGCCCGACGTGTTCAGTCTGTCTGCTCACCTGTATAAATACACCCGTTACAGTCTTCCCCACCGTTCGCTCTGAACCGGCCACCAGGCTGCAGCTCTGGAAGGTTGTTGGTCTAATTAAGTTTCTGCATCTTTTTTTATTTCCTCAAGATAAACTGCTGGCTCCTCTGTTTAGACTATAAATGGAATAACACAACGTTACATTCTCTTTAGTTTTCTCTGGTCTGTAATGGACACTTGTATTAATGTGCCATTTCATCCAAAGGTTTGGAACGTGCTTCTTAACCAGACACGTTCCAAAGTGTCCAGTCCGTAACTCTTCAACACCCTGTCAGCTCCCAGTTAGAAAGACGCATTTAGTTCAGTGTCCTTGAAATGATTTTCAGAAAGAATTTTTTATTAATTGATTTTAGTTGCCTCTGCGATTAACTCTTTGGGTAAAGTCTATAACGTCTGCCCATGTGCACATAGGCGTAAATCCCAGAGGGGCTAAGGGGGTCCAGAACCCCCAATCTTGGAAAAGTCTATAATTGTGCCCCCTCAAAAAAATCCTTGAAGAAACATTTGCATTTAAATAATATCAGTATGAAAAGGCAAAAGAAACAAAGAATGAACTAAATCTGACATTTATCTCAGAAAAAATAAGAATTAATTTTTAGTTCCCCCCCTACCATTGTTAGAACAATGGTTCAGTCCAACTTGAATGAGGAGTAACAACAGCCGCTGGAGTGAGGAGCTAGCTGTTAGCTGTGGTTCTGCAACACAAACATAAAACCCTCCAGTAAGTAAATACTTAAAACAAAAGATGTATAATATTTATTTACTTTCACTGCTCAACAGGAAGAAACACATTAAGAATAAAGATCAGACTGCGGTTCATTATGTTCTTACTTTGGTTGAATCATAATAAGCTGCCTCATTAGCGAATCTGCTACACTGCTTTCATAGACTTAAGCTTTTTTTGTCAAAGGTAGCAAACATGTCATTCATATTTAGCTCTTCTTGTTGCCCCCCATTTTTACGTTACATTTCACTGTAACTTCAGCGGCTGCGCCGAGCCTGTGCCGTTTGCAGCGCTGCTGTTGCTCCTGCTATGCTTTGGACTGAACCATGGTGAGGGGGACCTAAAGATTCATTCTTATTTTTTTCTTGGATACATGGCAGATTTATTTCATTCTTCCTTTCTTTTGCATTTAAATAATATTGATATTATTTAAATGCATACGTTTTTTTCAATAATTTTTCTGGAGGAACAATTCTAGACTTTTCCAGACCCCTCCAACCCCCCCCTCTTCCCCCTGGGATTTATGCCTATGCTGGTACCATCCTTGCAGACGGCAAACTAAAGCCATTTACAAATATGTTTACAAGCTGCCTGTCATGTAAATTTAAAACATGAAGCATTACAGCAGCTTAATGAAAGCCAGATATAAAATCAATTAAACAAAGCTTTGACAAAATAAAACAGATGAAACAAAACTTCCAAAGGTAGGATGTATGGATATGAAATCTGCTGAGTAAGCAGTATGTGACGTAGTATCGATGTGCACAAATGCATTACCATAAGGTAGGACGCATTGATGGGTAGAGCTGATGAATTGAACACAAGGTCTGTGGAAACGGGATTACTTCAAAGTAGAGCTGAGCCAGGTTGGGTCGAGTAGACTGGGGCTGCTAAAGTGTTAAAGGCTCTACTTTAGCAATTTAATGACCATAGATGAAATGGTCATTAGCCAAACTTGCTGTACGACACTAGTAGTAACTGCAGAAAGGGAATCATTGTTCTAAAGTTGCACACAGCGAGGCTTTGGAATGGGCCTTAAAATCCTGATCCCCGTGTTCCTCTTCAGGTCTACGTTTCGTACAACTATGGGACAACTTTCAAACTAGTGTCTGCCAACTTCCAGCTCTCCGAAGCGAAGGCCAAGAATGGCAGTAAGCAAGTCATCTCTCAGTTCTACCACAGCCCTGCAGACAACCGCAGGGTGAGTCGTGAACCTTCTCCTTTTACTTTGGCTGATGTATTCACAACAAACATGGAAGCAGCCGTGTCATTTTGCTGCATGTCATGCAGCATTTCATGTGCATCAGAGTTGCTATGGGTGCACATGTGTGTCTGTTTAAGTTTTCTTGCACTCTTTTTCCTGCACTTTTTCAGCAACAAAGCAGTTCAAAGTGCATTATGTGTCATCAGTACGGCCATTTATCTTGTGTGACATTCATGGTACTTTTGGAACCATGAATAAAATAACTCATCCATCCATCTTTTTTTTTTTTTCTTTAAGAAATGAAAAAAACTACAACAATTTAACTTCATATGACTTAACGTGCAACCTTGAAAGACCAACTGTATTGATAGAAAAAACAAAAAAAAAACAAAAAACCACTTGCTTTAATCTGTTTGCTTTAGGCTTAGTCATGCACAGAGTTTGCTATCCATTAATGCAGATTGACTATTGATTGAAATATTTTGCTCTCCCTCAGGGGGGACTTCTGAATTATTCTGATACATTTTAACCATTTCAATGAGGCATTAGATGTTTGGTCAGTGATCCCTTTGGTTCTGGATGCTATGCGGCTGAAAGGATTTTTGCTCCTAATTTCTACTTTCTAACAGCTGGTATGATGAATAACTATGGTAACAAGGTATTGTTTTAGAACTAGGAGAAACTGATTAGTATCTCAGAAGCTCAAATACAAGTGCATCTGGGAAGAATTCACTTTCCCCCTCCATCTTATATTGAATCCTTATTCCAAATTGTATAAAATTATCCTCTTTCCTTAAAATCTTATTAAAAATTCTGATTCATTATCACCATGTGGAAATGTTCTCGTTGCAGATGGAAAACTTAAGAAACCACATTTATTTAAGTATTTACAGTGTTGCCCTAATACTTTGTTGATCAACCTTTGCTAACAATCTCTGGCTTAGCTCACCTGTCTTTAGGCAGTTACATCCACTCCTCTCTGCAGTTCTTCTCCATTAGGTTGGACGGAGACGTCTGTCAGTCATGTTTAGATCTCTCCAGAGTAGGTCAGTCAGATTCAAGTCTGGACTCTGGCTCAGAGTCCAGACTTGGACCTCCACCTGGTGATTCAAGGTGGACCTCCACCTGGTGATTTTGGATCCTTCCACAGATTTGTGACTTAACATAATCCTATCTACAAACAGTTTCTTTGATCTCATTTGTGGTGTTTGACCTCTGATCTGCTGTCAACTATGGGACCTCATAGAAACAAGTGTGTGCCTTTTCAAATCAAGCCCAATCAACTGAACTGGACACAGCTGAATTCCATTTAAGTTATAGAATCTGTTTTTTTTCCCTTCATGACTACTATGTAAATGGGATTTCTTTCTTTTCTGTTTTTTTTTTTTTACTTAGATTCTATTTAGTTTTAACAATAAATAGTGACACTTTTTCATAGTTACATTCTTCTTTCTCTTACAGTTATATACATTCCACATTATAAAAGAAAACAAGATGGCAATAACACTGTCAAAAGTTATAGAACTTTTGACAAAAATGATGACAAAATAGGGATGGAAACAAAACAAAATAAATAAAAAACAAACAATAAAATTCCATCTGGTGTAAGGTGATGTAAGGCACATTCTTGTTGGTTTTTCTATTTTTAATAAATAGAAATGGCGTGTGTACCAGGAAACTGACTGTCCAAATGGAACACCATCACACAGTGCGACTTTCCACCAGGACAGGCAGAAATTTAAAGAGGAACAGCAAAAACAAATGAGGTGGATTAGCAGAGCTGCTAACAACTGTGTGTCATCCAGGACATGTTACTGTGGAATATCGTTTCTGCTGCCTGGATATTGAGCTGTTAGCATGTGATGATAGCTATGAATGTCATACAGCAACAGTCTTCTTCTTGAGATTGGTTGCAAAACAGACTTCTTTTGGATATCGTCCATAACGACTCTTTGAAGATGCTTGAATGACATGACTTATGACAACATTTCATTTCCTTTTGGGGTAAAGAAAGCATTGTTGAATTTAACTGAATTTCTACTTTATGCTTGTACAGTGGTTCTGTGTGATCATTTGAACTATTAGTATATGACGCTTCTCCCTCTAACCCAGGTTTTTTGGGGAGTTTTATTGTTATTGGAAACTATATTGCAGATTAAAATCTAATGCTCTGTCCTCACTTCTCCTTAGTATCTGTTTGTGGACTCTACCAACAACTACTTGTGGAGCACATTTGACTTCTGTAAGACGGTGCAAGGCTTCTCTGTCCCGTTCAGACCCACTGACCTGCTGCTTCACCCAAGACGCTCCAACCTGCTGCTAGGATATGATGGCTTCCATCCCAACAAACAGGTAGAGCCTCTTCTTGCTCTCCAGGTTTTAAATCCTCTCCAGGTGTGGGCTGATTTCTGAGTTGACTTTCTGTGTAAATAATGCCCTGTCTACACAGCTAAGTTATACTGCAAATATATATATATTTTACAAAACAAAGGATTTGATGCTTTGGTTTCAGCCGCTGGTATGACTTCTCTGTGCCATAGCTGGTAAATCTTCCTCACGGAAGAATTTTAATAGTAGCAGACAGTGTTGTAGTCAAGACCAACTAACCCAAGACCGAGACCAGAGTGATTTGAGACCGAGACAATACCAAGACTTTTAGGGTTCGAGACCAAGTCAAGGCCAAGACCGAGGGAAGTCGGGACCAAGTCAAGACCAAGACCAGCACCCCGTGCTACATGACATAATAAAATGTGAAATATAATCAAAATTGTTAATCAAATTGGTCTGTAAGATTCACATTCCCATAAAAACACCTACATATTAAATACTTATAAATTTAACCAATATTAAAAGCAGAACAAACTCTTTGTTCTGCTTATCTAAAAAGATAATGCCATAGGCCCATATCATTCATGTCAGAAATCACCACTGTCTGCACCATTACACATAGCAATTGAGGCAATGCCCTTACGGTAAACAACGCTCAATTATGAACACTGACCAAAGAGCAACAAGCAAGAAGTAACCAAGCACAAGGCGCTCACCATGACTGTTCTCACCCTCTCTCCCACTGCATGAAGTCAGGCAGCACAATGTTGTAATGTCTCAATGAAAACAATCAATTAGCAATGTGCATGCTCTGCGTGTTCAAAAGAACACTTGTGCTTTATTTATTTGCTAATTAATTAAATATCAATGTATATAATTAAATAAAATAATGATAGCTACTGCAGTGAACACAGAGCATTACAAGAACAAAGAATGTCTCTCAGTGAGGCTCCAGTCCTACCTTCTTAGTAAAGAGAAGTTTAGAAGACTTGGTATTCCTGAATGTCACATCACTATATTGCAGACTTTTGGACACAGTGTTGTCTCATATGTGCGACACGTTAGTCAACACCTCTTCACAATAATCCAGCGCAGTGACAACTTTTTTTCATCACAAATGCTTATGTGTCTCTGTACAGCTTGCTTTGGTGACATCATGTCAACGGAGCTTACCTTTCTTTGAGCTTCTTTTCTAAGTGACGAAAAAAGTTAAACGTAGTCCCACCGTCGGTGAAAGCGAAGCGCTGCTGAATTAGCTGTCGACATCGGATTTATTATGATTTATACAACGCAGTTCTATTACTGACGATTAGACAGACATCTTCTGCCTCTCAAAGAAAACCACTGCACATGTCTTGGAGCGCCGTGTGCGAGCGACAGGTGGGGAAGGAGAGTAACAGATACACGTAATTGGTAAGTCGCGTTATTGCTTGGATTTTAATCTGTGCGTTTTGCATCCAGTGAAAACAAACATGTTAACAAATAAACTGAACAGTATACTGTAAGTTTAGGGATATTTCCACAGTTACAGTCTTGACTGGTCTTGAAATAAAATCCTGAGTCCTCAGCGCCCGATACCGAAACCAAATGTGGTCGAGTCCGAGACGAGACAGAGACCATCAAAAAATGGTCTCGAGACCAAGACCAGTACTACAACGCTGGTAGCAGATGAAGCTGTTAGTTGCTGATGTTTCCTCAGTAACTCATTCCCATTAACCATAAAATTGCACAAATAGAAATTACAAAAATTTGCTTAATGGAGACACACCAAATTAAAAAAATACGTTTTTTTCAATAAAAAGTTTTTGCACAAGGATAAAGTGGATTTTTTCGATGTAGGTGTATTTCGCAAAACTGCAATCGAAGCACTTTTTTTGCATTGCACAAATCACATGAACAACAGCCAGGTGTTACTGCTGATGAAAAAGACAAAGAAGGCGACAGGAAGTGGCAGAAGGTTGATGATTTGTTTTTGCAGCTGGCTCTATCAGAGTTCTCACAGCATCACACATTTCATAAAAAGTTGTCATTCCAGCATGCTGAATCCATAGCTCTTGTGTAAAATCATCAACTATAATCTCCCCAAAACACCACATACGTAGCTGCTACCAATAAGGGGCTTATTCCTCCAATGTATGAATAATATGCTGACGGATCGCTGATGAGCTGAATTATGAATATATCTCATGTTACTGTTTTAAAAAAAGCCCATTTAGGTGCTGCACTCATGCTATAAGCACTATGATACTAGCATGACTCTGCCGTTTTATTCAGCTTACCTATGTTAATGTGTGTCTTTCCCTATTAAATAAATGTAATAAAATAAATAAAAATACAACTGTTTAGGATGTAAACAGTCACTGCCATGCCATGAACAAACTTATTCACATGTGACTTTAATTTCATTTATTATGTAATGGAAACACCGCAGTTGCAAAACTTTTTGGTAACACTTTATTTTGATTGACATGATGCTGTCATAAACATGAATAAATCTTCATATTTATTTATGAATATTTATGACTGTTATCATAAATAACAATCATAAATATGTTATTTATGACTGTTATAAATAACATATTTATGTTATTTATAACACCACTTGGTAGCCAGTGGTGCTGCTGGCTACCAAATTACAAATTAAAGTGTAATTTGGTAAATAATGACACTTTTAATGCAAAGTTGACATTATTCAATATGTCTTTGTTATGACAACTTGACAGTAAACTACCCAGCTAGCAAGCAAATGCACGGACTACGTCCACCGAACACAGTCTGAAGGTCGAACGTCAAATGGTCAGACTTGACGTTCGCCCAACGTTGTCTGAACATTCACTCCCAACATTCGCACATTATGGAAAAAAATATTTTTGCTGTAAGTTTATTTAAACAATTTTAATATCTTTAAAACCTTTATGGTGGTTAATATTTTTGACAAAATCTTTATTTTTGTCCTTTTAGAAAGTCTGCATCTCTAAATGTTGTCTGAAATTTGTATGGATGTCCGTGTGGGAAGTTTTTATCAAACGCAGTTACTAACTTTAATACCATACTTAGGCACTAGGGGGCTCCACGCCCAGCCAAACATTATCCTCTCCATTCAAATAATGATTCTAAGTCAGATTTTTCTAATTCCCTTTCCTGCATAATCTGCATTGCATTTATTCTAAAGTAACTCATCGGCACCACTCAATGTATCTCAAAGGAGAGTAATACTTAAATAGAAGTCCAAGAAGTACTTTCATTTAGAAAATATTGTATATTCTGCCGAGTGACGTCACTTTCCAATCCAGATTGTATTCGGATTTCTGCAGTTATGAAACAGATGAGATCTACCTTGTTTGGTAAGTTATTGGTTTGCATACTTATTTGTATCATATTCTGACAAGCATGTGGTTAGAGCGTAAAAAGCCATATAGCTTGTCACTGACGCTTTTTGTGTGTATGCTTGTATCACCCCAAGCTTCGTCGTCCTTCATATCGACCACGTGGCGCCATTATCTGATGACTTCTTAATTTTTATTATAATTTTGACGTAGCCAGATATATTTTTCTGTGTGGAATGTCCTACTCTTTTTTTCCTCCATGTTGTAGTTTCCTGGACCACAGTGTCAACATAACTGGTAAGCAGGTAATAAAGAGAGTTTGCGGTCGGACTGCTTCGTTCATAGACTGAGGGTCATATAGAAAAGAACAGTATGGCCCCAGCCCACTTATTTACTGAAAGTCAGGCGGAGTGGTGCTGCTGGCTAACAAGTGAAAATGAGAGAAGGAACTATCAGGCAAATTGTAGGCCTGTCGCGATAAACAATAAATCAATTAATCGCACGATAAATGAAAACTATCGACCTCATTTTAATTATCGGCTTTATCGTTTCTTTGGCTTTTTCCCTTCTTTTGATGACACTGGATGAAAAAAGGCTCAACTCCGGTGCTCTCCACTTACCCTCCCTTCCTCATTTCCTTAGTAAAATGCCCAGTTCTCACTACACGATGTTAGAGTTGTCGGCCGATTGTTGGCCCATTTTCAAAACCTGAGAGACCACACATTAACCGACAGAACAGGTTCGATCGTGCCGTGTGGTATCCAATAGTGGGCACAAAATAATGGCCTCAAGTTCAGTTAACTAATTTTAAAATCATTAATCAATGCTTTACTACACTCTACCTGGAATGCATGTGGCTAGTGTCAGCTTAAAGTCCTGACTGAATGAATATCATTATAACCTATTTATGTCACGTTAACGATGAACAGCTAAAAAGTTACTAGGTATGTTGCGGTAGCAATTTCGCTCCAACTTCTCTCCTTGTCATTTCTGTGGATATCCTTTGCAAGAAATGTTGAATAAACATTAATGTTGTTCCCACATATCATCTCCAATGTCCGCTGGACTTCGGTTTGTGCCTTGTCAGCTGTTTGGGATTCGTCTCCGTGTTTTCCCCTCAGAAAGCACAGAGGGGAATCCGCGCTTTCTGATTGGCTACTTGTCACATTCAACAGGCTGCATTAACAGAAAAAACCCTGATTTAGATCGGAGCAGCCACAATGATCTACCGTAACACACACTATAGGATGATCAGTTACAAAATAGCAAGCGACAATCTTAGAACGTTCACCGTTCTAAGATTGTCATAAGGGGAAAATCGGGGCAAAAAATCTTGTAGTGTGAGCTATTGCATCAGGTAGTACGTTGTGCCCATCTTCTCTATCTAAATCTAATGATTACTGAAGGGCAATATAGTTTACAGACTTCATAATCTACACTCTTTTGGTTGAATGCAGTATTTATTTTCACTTTGATTTTATGTTGTTTACTTTCTATTCAAGTACATTTTTTATTAATGGAGACTGAGAATCCATTTTATTTTTGTTTTCGTTTTTTTTTGTTTATCAGTTCCAGTGTTAAGTGTTCTTTTGAAAATACAGTGTATCTATCTTTGGCAGGAAATCGCATGTATTATTACGTCATTTCCATTAAATCAGTGTAAATGTCGGAAGCTGTGAACGCTTCCGACATTAATTATAACCACAACCCCGTTCTGTTCAGCTTCTGACTTCATTTATGAATGAATTAATACACTTATTGTCATTATAACATCATCCAAAATACAGTTTCTCTTATCTGACAAGTGTTGATATACAATCTTAATTTACATTCTTTTTACTTTGCGATACAAAACGTTGTTCTGTTACCTAGCAACACTGTAAACAACCCCCTTTGTTTTTTTTAGTTGATT
>CAEGAE010096153.1:0-17891 GCA_903067095.1 Girardinus metallicus
TATATATATATATATATATATCTTCTGTAAGATCATTTTTAAATTTGACTACAGAACCCTAGTAGGAAGGGTTGGGGCTGATACTCAGTCCAGACAGGCCACCAACGTATTACACAGCTACTACAAAATTAAAGCTTGGGGGTATGTAGGGTATGTAAAAGAAAGTAGACATGCACTGGGAAAACATGCTAAATTCAAAACGTACACAGTTAAAGATTTGTATTATAGTATTTCATGTAGAAATTCTACTAACAACGGCTGCATAATAAGTCTTATTGTCAATAATAAAAAAATCCCCACAGAATACCCGATGGTTAACTTGAGAGTCACTCTTTGATCCCAGTGTTACGCGAGTTGACCTCTTTTCTGTGAACGATTCAGCCTGAATGTAATCACTTCACATGAATTAAAGAAGACAGGTGTCACCCCTAACGTGCACCGTGACTCCTAGACAACCTACTTATCACCTCTGACTTGCGTAGAAGGTGTGAATCCAATTTGTTAGGATTGAGGATTAGGAAGGGCCAAACCCCTCCGGTTTAACAGCTTGCTAGTGACAATTTTTGGATGCTAAGCGGATAAGCGCAAGCTTCTTGGTCTAGAAATCCCACTTGTGGGAATTGGCATTCTTGTGGAAACACTGCGGCAGATGGCTTCCTGTCAATGCATTCAGGGCACTTTCATAAATCTTTATGTTACAATAATGCATATCACTTTCTTTTTTGGATTAAATCTTTAGTTACAGATTTTCTCTTTGCAACAGCAGTACATTATTGGTTGATCAAGTTTATTTATTAAACTAATAAAAGAAAACCTATTTCCAGGAATCTCAAACATGAAAATAAACTGAAAACATTTTATCAAACTATATAAAGTTTAGCTGATACAGTAACTGAAGAAACAGAGCTAGTTTTTAGACAACTTTGAATATCACCCATTTAGAATGATTCAAAAATGTAACGTACTTTATGTTAGTCATCTCATGGCAAACAAATAATAACAAATATTAAGTTTCTACGCAATGACACAGAAATACATAGTCAAAATCATTAAATGAATACAATAGAATCCAGTTAATAAACAATTAAATTTAAGGACATCCCAATGCTAGTTATAAAACAATGCTGTCAAATGAAATTTTCCAAGCATTCATTGTTCCTAAGGTGGTTTTGATATTTCTATTTTCTCTACAGTAAAATTATTGCTATTAAAATTCACTAATTATCATTATTGTTTATATAAATGTCCAGTTTGTGCAAAAATAAAAGACATCTGGTAACTTGGTAAAAGCAACTTAGGCCATTCATTATATTTAGTTCCATGTGCAATGAACAAACAATTATGTAGCAATAAACTTCTGATTGTGTTTTGTCAAAAGTCAATTTTTATGTACATTTTAATTTTGTAATTTAATCTAAATCCCATTTCATCCTGATGATTTTGTTACTTCAGCCACTGATTAGGCAATAATTATTTAACGATGAGCTAGAAATGACCAACATTACTGAATCATCACATTCTGCCAAATTCCAGATTATGTTTTGTTGAATACTTAAAATATGTATCTGAACAATAAGGAGCTACTGAGCTACTCATTAGGTACTAATTATAAATTTGTACTGGCAATTAGTCAAAGGTCAGTTCCTCTTTACCAGTACACATCTTGTGAATTCAGTGGAAAATGTTTCCAACATCTCATTAAAATCCAGCTCAATACACACTTTTTTTATTTAAATGTCGGTTTCAGCATCATTTTCCTTCATAAGAAAACTGAATTTAAGGTCTTTTGCAAAGAATAGGGACTTTCTATAAACTATATACTTCAAGTCTATAACAATTAATTCAATAAATTTAACAAATAATGAAAACTAAGTCCTGAAATGTACTTGCTCAACATGTTTTTAATTGATCTGAGGCTTCTGTTTCTTTTAAATTGTTAGAAAACTGCTTATTTTCTTTTAGGAGTAACTGGCAGCACCAGCCCATAAGTAAACTTTTTTTCATTGGCTAAATCAGCTCTTTAAAAGAAGATTAATTTAGCAGACAGTAGCACATGAATATGTGGTTTCAAATATATGTACTTTTATACAAAATAGTTTTTTTAAGTGCATAAAAATTACATGAATACTCCTGCTTCAGTGAATGTCTAAAGTGCTGGTTTCTTTTAAAGCAAGGGGCTCATAGAGATGGCGATGTCTTAAAGTAATTTTCCAATTTTGTACAGTGTAAAAAAAATTTGGATCCACATGGTGTAATAAAAATAAACTTTAATCTTTGCCTCCAAAAGCCAGGACTTGCTTAATGTAATTTGACAAAATGAAGGGCACTTAAAAACCTACAGCTGTAAAACATTCTGTTTAGCTGATAATAAATTAAGTCTTAAAAATCTTAATCACTTTTAAGGGGAACCAAAGTGTTTCAGTCAGTATTTATTTTTCTTAAAATGTAACGATTTAATGGGATTTTGAGCATCAAATGGTGTAAGATTACATGTCCACAGACAGGACTTGCATGTAAAGGGATTACCTCAGGTGCTCCCAAACTTTATTCATCGTGAGACGGGTCGGGTAACCCCAGCCAGTAATCTAGTTATTTAAATAGGTATTAGAAACTCTAACAGTTTCTGTTACAAGTTTGTTGGCTGAATGCTCTGCAAAGAAAATTTTTTTAATGTATTTCAAGAAAATATTGAAATGGATATATGTTTTCTGCATTCTATTAGAAGCTTTAGCTAATGGATTTCTTGCATACTTTGTGTTGCTCTAATAACTGTATTGAAAATATTGCATTAGTTTTCTGGTCAGACAAATTTAAATGACGATCCCAAGGGAAGCAAACAGAAATAGCACAATTTTAGGGCACTTGTGAGTTTTTATTAGTATTCATAGGTGTATTTCTGTGATGCTCAGCATTAATCCAAAGACATAAAGATGTATAGAAATATTTAATAAACTATGAGGTCCTTTCCATTTTTAAAATTCATTTGTGCAACTCAGTTCACTAAGTACTAGGTTTAAAATCTATGGCAGGGGTGCCCAAAGTCGGTCCTTGAGGGCCGGCATCCTGCACGTTTTACTTCTCTTCCTGGTGGTAGTAACAACTTTCTCAGCATGTCAATGTTCTTCTTAGGCCATCTAATGAGCCATCATTGGATCCAGGTGCGTTAAACCAGGGAGAGAACTAAAACATGCAGGATGCCGGCCCTCAAGGACTGACTTAGGGAACCATTAATCTATGGGAATCACTCACTTCCGGTTGTTGAACCCCAATTGATATGGGGCAATTGGAGGCTCCACTTCCTCCCCCACGAGGAAGTAGAGCAAACCTCCTGCAATCAAACAATATTCTAATGGCGGTGGTAGTGAAACGCAAAGTGTGAACCCCAAAGCAATTTTTGAGTCAGTTTTGCCTTATCAGCCAACACTGAGGCAAAGATGACAAGCAAGAAAATTCTCCAGCAAGTCCTACATCAGTTCTGTAAGGTTATTTGCGGGAAACAACGGAAAAAATAACGTTACAGCCCAAGTCTTTCCTGCCAGAGAGAGAATGAGGGGCACAAAGTCTCATTGGATGTGTGTGAAACCTGTGTTGGACGCATATTGATCAACCTTCAGTTGATATATGCTCCCATATTTAGCACATACTGCTATGTAGCGGCACTCCTGTCCATTAAATGCTGTGTCCTTTTTAATGGAGAGGAAGTATTTTCAGGTTGAGTATTTGAGTTTGCATGGCAGGAAGTTTGGACTCCATTGATCTAATGTTTTTAACTGACACAATAATCCATCATTGAAGATTGAGATATCATATTTGGTATTTTAAGGGATAAAAGTGAATCTACCTTATTGAGTTTAGGTTTGTTTTGACTGTGTTAGACTAACTGGTTGTGGTATAAAGGTTTTGCAGTGATAATGGAGGCATTGTGTTTTCATGCTTGTTCTCCTTATGTATGTGTGGGTTTTACACCAATTTTCTTCCACAATCAAAACACATGTATGCTAGGTTAAGATAGAGTATTTTATGAAAAAGCCAAATAACATAAGTGTTTTTCAACACTACATAAATATATTTCAATGAATAATTAAAATTTTCAAAAACTTTTAGCATAGAATAAGGCTTCCACAATAAAATTAAACTATTTTAAAGCTTCTTGAATGTCTTTTCCAGGGGTGCAGATAAATATGCATGATTTTTCCTGGAAACTAGAAGCAGGCCTTTTAAGTCCGTAATTCTACTTTGTTTAATGCAGCCGGATCCCATTACATCTTTACTGTCGGCTTGTACATTACGTCTGTTAATGGTAAACCAATTGATGCTAGTCAAGAGGATCCGGAGCAGCTCAGCTGTTTGCTTCACGCCAGAAAACGGGGATCATGTTCTTATTCAATTAGACAAACCAGAAACCTGCTTTCTTGTTGATTGATTTGCAAATTGCATCTGCTCAAGGTAAGCATTAGCTGGCCATTGGCAAGAGATGCTCGTTTTAATGACAGCCAGTTTCAATGAGCCTAGACATTTCATAGCTCTCTACAACTCCCATAAATTAGATTTTTCACATCCTATGATGGCTGTAGCTTTAAATATGTATGTAAAATTAATTTTTGTTTATATCTTGATCGAAATTTCTGCTTAGGATACTTGATTTAGTACGTACTTATTAAAACTTATGAGTGCAAAATGAGTTCAGTGAGACATAAATGTGCACCTATCCACAGTGTTGTAAATTTTAGCCAGTTTTGGTTGGGGACATGCAAGGATAACAAGCAGACTTGCAGATTTGTTCTGTTTCTGCTTTTTTGACACATTTCAAAGTTTCAGATCCTCAAACAACATCACACAATCATAACCTGAGTAAATATTGTTTCTTTCATGATTTATTCGCTAAAGGGAAAAATCAATGCATTCCAGATTAATAAAAAAGTGTTGCAATTTCAGTCTATAGGTTTCAGATGTAAATTCAGTTATACAATCTGCCTAACAGTATCAAGAGATCTCAAAAAGTACCTCATCATTGTGGGATCTAAATGAAATAAACAGATTAGAAATAACATTGCTGTAATTTATCAGTTTGAAAAGAATATGAAGGCATTTTTGTAGAAGATGTTTCCATCTATGGGCAAAGTATTTTTATACCAATGGAAATAATTAGAATTTAATTCAATTATTGGGGCAAATATAATGTACTTGCAGGCTCTTTTATAATTATTCTCTTTATGTTGATGAGAGATCGAATGTCAAATTGTATTGTTTAATTGTAATCATGGTCATCTAAACTGTAATATTATTTCAAGAAATTTCATAAATAAAATGTTCACACACAGCACTGATTGTTTCCAGGAATGCCACAGAATTTTCGAATGCCTTTGTCTGTTCCTTATCTTCCAGTTTACCATAATCCTCTGAGCTTAATTAGGAGGCAAATAGACATATTCTTATTGTTTGTGAAGATGTCTCTTCTCTCATTTGAAAATACCTACCAGCGCCCGGTGTAAAAACACTTTATCAATTCCACTGGAAAAACCTCTGAGCTGTTTTAAAAGAAGAATATAGTTTCTATCATGAACTCATTCTAGTTTGGCAGGAAAACAATTTAACTGTCTACAGGAGTTTTATTTTCAGCTGTTGGCAATAATTTAAAGTTAACAGACTGATTTTGGTATTTGACATAATGTGCTTTATGCACTGTGCTTTCAGTATCTGTCTGAGCAGAGCTCTTTAGAAGTTTTCAATTGTCATTCCTGAATTGATGACTTTCAGTGTAGGGTGCTGAGATCAGACTAGTGATGGATGCTCCTGATGGAGGCTTTACACCACAGTAAGTGGTTTATGTTAAGATGTATGAGTTATTCCCCAGGTTATTCAGGGGAAGGCTATGTTAGTAATGAACATGTACCACTTTTGACTTTTTATATCTCAAGATGTTGGGATGAGGAATAGAAGCCCGCAAGGCATAAAAAATAGAATACTAAACATACATTGTATACATTTTGTATCATATCTGTTGGAATTAAGGTTGGTTTGTTTGTTCATAGTTTAATACAACAACACGTAGTGGCTGGTGAATAGGGAAAATCAGGACAAATCTGTATCAGTATTCCTGGTTCTCAATAGTTTGGAACTACCGTCCCCTGTTGATGCTGCATGTTTCACTGGGATAGAGTACTAAATGGAGACTGGATGCCAGTTACTTCAGAGTCCTGGGTTACCCTTTGGCTAAGTGAAGGACAAAAGCAGAAGTAGGTTATAGAAAACTTGGCATGCATATCACCTAATGCCAACAATCCCATGTCTGACACAGTAACGGTTCCAAAATCTGTCTTTAGTGATTGGTTTATACTTTAGCAATTTGCTCAGAGAGCCTTTCTGGGACGCTTCCATCCTGTAGCCTAATTCTAGACCTACTGATAAAGCAGACATTAAAGCTTGTTCACTTATTTTTTTCATATTATGTCTTACATCTGAAGTTGATATTTTTCTTCCGTTTATTACAGAAATTGTGTTATGATTTAATACCCACTGCTTTTTACTTTACCTACTTTTGGACTTTGTCACTTTGGATGTTAATATAAGACTTGTTTCTTAGCCTTCTAGTTCCTCAAGGAAACCAACTCTGAGATTCAGATTTACAGTGGACTCAGACACGTACTGTGAAATCCTATTTGGGAATTGTTAGCTGTAACCCATCTAAATGGATAGTGACCCAGGGTTGTCAAACAGGGTCCACCTTTAATTCCATTTAAGTCATAACCAACAAGTTGTTTTGCTTTGTTCAATTTAAATTGTTTACAAACCTCGTGTTCGAGGTTGGGCGAAGCAACCGAAACCAGAATTAGAGTTAACTAAGTTGGTATGTACACATATTTCCAGGGAAAATATGCTTACCACTGTTATTTGTCATTGAATAGAAGAATACCTGTCTAGTAAAATCAAGAACAGACTAGAAAAACAGAAAAGAAGAAACCTGAAAGATTTTTCTATCCTCGACCCAATGTCAGGAAATTAATTCTGTGACCTCATTGGTTCAAAAACTTGCCCTAAAAACTTGAAAAAAGAGATCACTGATTAACGAGTGATTATACCAAGAGATTATGTGCTGAATTCCCAGATCCTCTTAGCTCATCTTCTTATAACGTGCCTAAGGGGTATATAACCATGGCTCCATGTAAGAAGTAAGAGAGCAGAGACAGCTGCAAAGTCAGAGCTTTAGGTTTTACTCTATTCTGCTAATTCAAATCACAGCCTGAGAAGATGGAGAATGGCACAGAAGGCAAGAACTTCTACATCCCCATGAACAACAGGACGGGGCTGGTGAGGAGTCCCTTTGAGTATCCACAGTACTATTTGGCAGATCCATGGCAATTCAAATTATTAGCTGCGTACATGTTCTTCCTGATCATCACCGGCTTCCCAATCAACGGTCTGACACTGGTGGTCACAGCTCAGAACAAGAAGCTCCGGCAGCCTCTCAACTATATCCTGGTGAACTTGGCGATAGCGGGATTGATCATGGTCATCTTTGGATTCACAGCTACCGTTTACTCTTCTATGATGGGCTATTTTGCTATGGGACCATTAGGTTGTGATATGGAAGGTTTCTTTGCTACAATTGGAGGTAAAGTTTAGAAATATGCTAATCTTCCCTAAGTAAATTATTGTTACCTCAATTACCCTTTGACTGGTTTCACGTCACAGCTCGTTTTGTTCTTTGTCTACAACAGGTCAAGTATCACTATGGTCTCTTGTGGTCTTAGCTATTGAGAGATACATAGTGGTCTGTAAACCAATGGGTAGTTTTAAATTTACTGCCACCCATTCTGCAATTGGCTGTGGATTTACCTGGGTCATGGCTCTCTCCTGTGCGTGTCCTCCTTTGGTGGGCTGGTCAAGGTGAGAAATTTACAATAATGGATCCAATAGGATACCCACATCTGTAGGGCAGTGTAGCAAAAATGAAGGAATGAAACATTCCTTCTTGTGATTCTTTGTAGCTTTTTTCCTTTCAAATCTGGGCATTAGATTGTGGATGTTAAAATCTTTGCATAATTTCATGTTTATTTTGCTAACAAGTAACTTCAAAAGTTGCTGTTCAAGTAAAAAAGTTTATTTCCTTTTAGCTGGGTTGCTTCTATAACATGCAACCAAACCTAGGGAATCATACTCTTTGTGCATTGCAGACAACCATCTCTCTAACTTGGGATTTGTTCTCTTTAAAGTTCCTGATCATAATCATAGATGTACACAACCAAGGAGAATATTATTTATTTACGGATGCACTCATTCAGCAGACTGGCAAGGGAAATGAGAACTTTTGCATTTGGCAAAAAAAAAAAGGAAAAAAACATTGATTATTTACCTGAATTCATATTAAAATATATTTGTTTCAGACAAAGTCTCCAAGACCTTAGAGGGGAAGGGGGTGATACTGAAATGGAGGAATTGTAGATAAAAAGTAATTGTTTTCAGCATAATGTGAATTAGCTATCTGGTAATGAGACTAAGTGAAGTCAGTGAATTTCTGAAAAGATTTCAGACTTCCACAGAAAGGCCTGGTTCACCTTTCAGAACAAACAAACAAAGCAGGCAAAATTAATTAAATACCAAAGTGAAATGCAGCTTAAGCATTGTTTTAGTTCTTCTACACTTGATTTAATATTTGCTTTCTCACTCACAACTTCACTTTAGCCACAGCACCTTGTAATTGCTTTTTTTTTTTGTTTTAAGAGCAAGTCTCCTCTTTCCAAGAAAGTTCATACATGAACACCAACTTAGAACAATGTAAGCAGAGACAACCAGTTGCTTACATTTTGTCTTCTGTCTATAGGTATATTCCTGAGGGTCTTCAGGTATCCTGTGGACCTGACTATTACACCTTGGCCCCAGGTTTCAACAATGAATCATACGTGATGTACTTGTTCACCTGCCATTTCTGTTTCCCTGTCTTCACAATTTTCTTCACATATGGGAGTCTTGTGATGACAGTCAAAGCTGTAAGTGTTGAAGTTTAAAATATAGTCATTAATATAAATTCCATGTTTTTGATGTTGTGTTACTACAGAATACTACAAATTGACAGCTAACAGATTCATTTCTACACCAACCAGTCCAAATTGCATGAAGCATGTGGATGATGCAGTATTTTAGAACAAATGTATTTTTTTGTCAAACTCTTAAGTCAGTTTCTTTTGAGATTTGTTTAAAAATGAATTGCTTGGGTGAATGTCTGCTGTAATGCTTTGATTCAAGATCCTTCAACATTATAGGGTGCAAATTGCAAGGCATGTGCCATGAAAACCTCAGATTTAATGCCATGACAATGGTTAATGAAAAACATTAAACAGTAAGTTATTTATGGAAGGCAATTACAATTTATCTCTGATCAGAGGTATTAACTTCAAAACATTAGGTATTAATATTTTGAAGTCTTTTTTTTAAATATTTCAACAGCTTACTTTCATGAGTTGGTAGCTCACAAGTTGCCTTGTATGTCTAATGCAATTCAAGTGATTGAAACATGATTCATACTTCACATGAAAATCATTGTTTTCTCTGTCATGTCTGTTAGGGGGAGCATCTATCTAAATTACAAACATCCTTTTTTCTAACTGCAATCTTGATCTTACTGTATAATAAAATGTCTAAAACAATCAAACACTGACATGACTTGTTGTTGAACTCATTTCCAGGCTGCAGCCCAGCAGCAGGACTCAGCTTCCACTCAGAAAGCTGAGAGGGAAGTGACACGTATGTGCGTCCTGATGGTTGTCGGCTTCCTTCTTGCTTGGGTCCCCTATGCTTCCTTCGCTGCGTGGATTTTCTTCAACAGAGGAGCTGCCTTCTCAGCTACAGCCATGGCCATTCCTGCCTTTTTCTCCAAGAGCTCAGCTTTATTTAACCCAATTATCTACATTCTGATGAACAAACAGGTCAGTTTTTTTTGTTTTTTTTTTTACAGTGATTATGCGTAGAATGTTGTATTTAAAAAAGATCAGAAAAATCTATGTATATTTTATTTTCCTTGAAATTCAGTTTCAGTTTACAATTTTTCTGTGAAAAAGTTAAATAATTATTACTGCACGTTTGTGATATGTCCTTTTAGACCAACATAAAATGTGTTTCTTCAGTACAAGTTTTTTTTTTTTTTTTTTAAACATGAAGTCAAGTCATCATTTCATTTTAAAATGATGAGCTTATTTGTATAGCACATTTCAGCAAAGGGTCAGTTCAAAATGAAGAGCATTTGTGTCTCCCAAAAAGATTAAATATCATTGCTATGGAGAAAAAACACACAATATTGCTATAATATAGTTAAATGTGATTCAAAACTTGAGTGATGTTTCAAATATTTCTTTATGTTTGCATTTCAGTTCCGTAACTGCATGCTGGCAACAATTGGAATGGGTGGCATGGTTGAGGATGAGACCTCAGTGTCAACCAGCAAGACAGAAGTTTCCACTGCAGCTTAATGATTACAGCTACATATCTTCAGACAACCTCCTTCCTTATGTTTTCTTAATTCTGCGTGTTATGGACATGGAAGAAATGGATTCAAGACAACTTTGCTGCAACAAAAGGACTTTAATCTCTAAATACTGGCCTGTGATGTTTTGCTGCACCATTTATGAATATTATCTACATCTGGGGAAAACTGATAAAAAAAAAAAACAACAAAAACAAATAAATAAGCAAATAAATAAACTAATAAAAAAAAGGACTCTAAGATGAGACACAGCCTGATTTGTGTTTCCTTGCTCAACTGTGTTGGTAACATCTGCTTGTGAAATGTTAAGATGGCGAGTGGGTGAGATTCACCTATGTATATTTATGAAATGTGAAATTTTGCATTTGTTTCAGCCTCTGTCGTAATAGCCTGTAAATATTTTCTAACAAAAAAAGTATAGATACAGATTAAATGCATGCATGAAAAGACGTATTGGTTTGTGCTTCCTTGTTGTCTATGCAATTGAAAGAGGAAAAAAAATATTGAGCAGGTTATTTTGTAGAGCATGTTTGAAATATTTGAAATAAAATGCAACTTGGGTACTTGAAACACCAATGCTATTAGCAGGGTAGCCAACCATGGAGCAAAATTAATTTTTCTTGACACTGATTGGCTGTTCCCCCAAGACTAGAGGGTAGGAAGACCATGGATGTTAACTTCTAAATTTGTATACATTTAATATTATATATTTTTAAAGGTGTTTTTTCCTAAACTGTGTCTTACAGCATAGGGTCTGCACAGTGGTGCAGCCGGCAGCACTGCTGCCTTGCAGCAAGGAGATCCTGGGATAAAATCTAAGACCTGGGGTCTGTCCAGGCATGTTCTCCCTATGCATTTGTCTCGCATTCTAAAAACATGATTAATTGGTCTCTAGACTGTTCTTAAATGCGAATGTGTGAGTGCGTGGTGGTTTGTCCTGTGTGTGACAGACAGACAAACCATTCAGGGTGTACCTGCCTTCTCACCCAAAAGCTGCTGAAAATAGGCACCAGCCCTTCTCTCCATTTTGCAGGGATAAGCAGATATATAAAATTAATGGCTGTACATCACAAGCACACAACAGTTTTTCTCAGTTGAATTTTCTCAACATTTGCAAAACAGTAAGTGCACTTCTCAAAACAATTCCTACAAATAGCAAAATATCACGAACTACCATCAAAGGCCAGTCGCTTTTTCAAAATCCTTAGTTGATCTCTTGAAAGCGAATATCTGTTTCAATGGACATGTCAGAGCCTCAGTAAGACAAGTCATTGTCTCAATGTGTGTGGATAAGACAGTCTAACATAATTAACATATATTAATTATGTTGTTAATATAACGGTGAACTATTGAGGGGTGTTCTGTTGTAAACTATGGCTAAAGTTTTGATGACATGTTTAGTAAATTGTAATTGTGGGAGATCAATGGCAAGAGATTGGACAAGATTCACATTTACCCTTTTATTGCAATTTATTGACAGACTATCCCATTGGGAAAGGGAAAGAAAAGACAGCACTTCAGAGCACAAAAAAACAAAAGTAGAAATGGGAACATAAGACAACCTCCTTAAGGCAACTGTATATGCAGTGCTGTAGGAATTACAGTGCAGTCTTCCTACACCTCCTGGCTTTCCTGACTCTGGTCGCTATGTTAACGTTTACACATCCCTTCAAAATAAGATACAAATGTGCCACAAAAAACAAACATTTTACTTTTATAAAAATTTTAACTCAATAACGACAGAGCCCTGAGCTTATTTGTCTGCAACGAGACGGTCCCACCTGGGAGTGATGAG
Source organism: Girardinus metallicus (assembly GCA_903067095.1). NCBI lineage: Eukaryota > Metazoa > Chordata > Actinopteri > Cyprinodontiformes > Poeciliidae > Girardinus > Girardinus metallicus. Next base: position 12,273 of record CAEGAE010096153.1, read on the forward strand.
ACAATAACACCCTAGGTGTGTTGCTTGAGCACAGTGTTACTTGGTCTCTACGTGGCGAAGCAGTTTGAAGCTTCATTGCCTCATTATCGAACCGGTCACCGCATGTCATGCAGAGCGGGGTTGGAATGTGGGAGTCACCTACCGGTCCGGGATAAATCCATCCTCCTGTCTCTTCTCTGGGCCTTTTCCCTTTCGCAAATAAACTTTCCAAGGACTTCTGTTGGTTACTCATTTTGCAGCTTGCGGGCTCAGTGTTGGCGCGCAAGTCGTAACCGCGAGAATCCGGTTAAAGGATTTTCAAAGTAAAAGATCCTTCAGACTCAGATAATACATTAAATGGAAATATTCAATTATTTCTTGTGCGGCCCGGTACCGGTCCGCGGCCCGGGGGTTGGGGACCACTGGTCAAAATGGCTCAGTTTGTTAGCAAAAGGCATTATTCATGCCAAAACATTTAAAATATGAAACAAAAGCAAATGATGCCTTTAGACAGCACAACTGGCAACCAAGAGTGGGAACTCTGTCAATCAATCATTACATAATGGACAACAAAAAACAGTACTTGCTTGTCAGTGTACAGACAAGCAAGTCCTTTACATCACTTTCCTGCAAGTATACAATTTAAACCTGGAATGATTCACAGAGAGAAAGTAGCATCACAGCCATCAAATTTAAAATATTTGAATATATCTTCAAGTGTGCAAAATACATATCAAATATAAAGAGGAAAGCTTTCTTTGTACTGTGACTAAATCTCGTACTTAAATTGACTTCCGTAAAGATATTGTGTTATTTTGAAATGCTTTATGCTTCTAACTTTCTCCCATTCCTTCACAAATTTTAGATAAGGACACATCTATATTTCTTGGAACAGTAAAAGAGCTTTTAACCCAAATGCAGCTCTAGATATAGATATGCAGATTAGGAACAAGCTTAGATGTATTTTAATGATCTTTTGTGTTCTTTATTTTTAGAGTTCTGTTTAATTCTACATGCTTTAAACTTTCATGCATCTATGATCCTACTTGTGCTCTAGCTTAGTTATATATGTTCCTAAATAGGATCAAAAAGAAAATAGCACAATTAATTTTACTACCCTAATTTACCTTACCAGACCATAGCAAACATACACCTTTGTTTATTTTTATTCCACATTTTGTTTCATTCTTTCTGCAAGCTTGTCTTAAGAGCCTCAATGGTCTATCATGTTCTCAGTCTAATAGACTTATTACTCCTGCTAATTGGATTTGTCTTTAAGTCACACTGAACATTTAAAACCACAATTACCCTCATTTGTAGAAGCATGCCTCCACCGTTCAGTCAAGTTGTCATTCACATCTGCTTCCCTTTTCTCTTCTGATATTATTTTTTATCTTATAGAGCACTTTGGAAAAACTAAAGCTGCAAAACTAAAGGATTTTGGCATTAGCCTAATTGTCTTTGGGCTGCAGAAAGCTGTTATCTCTGTCACTCATAAGCAGTAGGACAATTTAAATGTGCACATCTGATACAGAGGGCTAGAGAAAAGGCGGACCCATTAAAAAAAAAACAAAAAAAAACTGAACTATGAGGTCTAAAAGCCTTTCAGAGCAGAAAGCAAACAACATTCATGTTGGTTTATGTGATGTTGGATGTCAAGCTGGCACTCTGGAAACCTTGCTGCTTCAGTCTTGTGCTCTTAATTTGCAGATAGGAGGGACTGTTGCAATGCGAATAGATAATTTGCTGTGGAAGAGCTGGTTGCAGCATCTGCTGCTGGCTAAGAAGAACAAGAACATTTCTTTCACAAGTCTCCAAAAATAAAATCAGTGCTAAAGACATAAATCAGGTATTTTTTAACCAAAAAAGTGTCAAGCATATTTTTGCCTCTTCAAACAGACATGAATTGAATTATGAATATTCCAAGTGACAGGGATTTAAATTTAGTTGAGCTACGCTGTCACGTGTAAAGCTCTGTGGTTCCAGGTAAATATACAATATACGGTTGATAACAAGTCACCTAAATTATTACTGGTATATTGGATGCATTTACCATAGGTGTAGTCATAAAAATATTCAACCAAATGAACCCGTTACAGCAAGCCAGACTGCATGTCACACATGCTTGTCGTTGTAAAAGACTGGAGTGGTGATTGCAAAGGTCTCTGTGTGAGAGACACCGAATTTACTAGTCAGGTCACATATGAATATACTGTTACTGTTAGTAATTTATTGTTCACAGGTATCCCACCCAATTTGTTTTGTTTTTTATAAGTTAATTTTTTGTTGTAGTTTGTTAGTTCTTTCAGAATCTATTTTTTTTTTATTTCCATCTCCTGCCTTAATCTGCAGTACTGATATTTCCGAGATGTAATTGAATGCTTCTGTTTACGTGTGTTCCTTGAACGTGCCTTTTTGCTAGTCAGTTTGCTGTTTCGTTCCTTGTTTTCGCAAAAGTACCTTTTTATTATCTGTGCCTGATCCCAGCAACATTGGTCCAATGTGAAATTCACAAATGCAAACATAATTCTGTTTACACACCGGACTAGACTTTTAGTTTTTTTTTCCTGTTAAATTGAAAGGAGCCTATATATGGATGAAGGCAAGTCAGAGTAAACCTCCAGATTTTTTGTTGTCATTATTTAATCTACATGTTATGGAGAGGTTATTGATTTTCTCAAGATGATCTATGGCAAAAGGCTGCAATTTTCTGGCTTTATTTTGGTACGCCAGTTTCAGACCTGGCACACTATTATTTTTAAGCAACATTATCACAAGTTTGAATCTGATATGATGTAAAACCATTAATTATTTTCCCACTAAAGTTATGTGGCTAAGCTTCTATTTTCCTTTTAGAAGGTTAGAAAACCTCTAAAGACTCTTGTTGCATCACTGGTAGCTGAAGTTATCGCCTCGCCAGATGGGCCTGTCATGTCTTCATGGAGCTTCAATCTGTTGGAGCAAAGCCGAATGAATGGGTGGCTGAGGTCAATTCAGAAACAAAGCTGCCTTGTAGCCTAATTGGAGAGTGCTTTGATTTACAATCTGTAACCACATCCTCATGTTTAAAACAGTGTGCTATATTGATTGCCATTGTGAATATGACAAGAAATATTTTTGACTAAAGTTTGTCATGTTTCAAAAAGACATCATGATAGTGGACATGCCTCGTACACCCTGCTGAGTAGATAAAGTAGAGATGGGAAAAATGATCTTCAAAATTTCTGATTTTATTTATGAGTACTTGTTTATGACAACCTTGTTCTGTATTTTCAAAAGTTTCCACCAAATCACATGATGTTGACTAACCCTCAATAAAATACTCAAAAATAACTAAGCAAGTGTCTAAGGCAGGGGTGGGCAATCCTGGTCCTCGAGGGCCGATGTCCTGCAACTCTTGGATGTCTCCCTGGTCCAACACACTTGAATCCAATAGCTGAATTACCTCCTAAGTGCAGTCAAAGTCTCCAGAGTCCTGATAATGACCTCATTATTTGACTCAGGTGTGTTGTGTGTGCCTGGAGTTGCCCACTCCTGGTCTAAGGAATGTTTGTCTCATGTGGGATTCCAGTAAGATATGTGTTTTCCTCTGATAAGTGGATTATCTTGATCTAGCTTTAGATTTCTGAGGTTTGTGTTCAGACTTGTTTGAGCAGATGGCCTAATTCTGGAGTATGTTGTGTGGGAAGTGACACCCCCTGCTGGTCAGATGCAAAAACATGTTTTCTTTTCTAGCGTCAAAATATTTACAGGAGTACCTTGAATCAGTGTTTCCCAACCTTAGTCCTTGAGGCACACTGCCCTGCATGTTTTAGGTGTTACCTTGCTTTAGCACAGGTGATTTCGATTGACAAGTGTTTGCTGAACTGCAATCCGCTGAATCTTTCGTATTAAATCAGAGAAATATCTAAAACATGCCTCGAGGACCAGGGTTGGGAAACACTTCCTTAAATACTGTGCTGAGAGAGGGATCACAAGTAGAAGCACAGGTACATAAATTAAATTCCTCATGTAAAACAGATATTTTGAGCTACTTTAAAAAGAAATTCTGATCAATCTGAATTGGACAAAAAGGGAATTAAGCCTTACAGTTACAGCTTTTTTATATAGGTAGCTTTTTTACCTTTACATTGTGAGGTTATCGGCTCTTATGGTACCATGACCATTTCCCTGTTGACAAAACAACATCATGACTAGAGTATTTCAGAAGTGAATGAAGAATTGAAATGCAGACAACTTTACCCGCCTTTGCATCTGCAGTGGTCATTAAAGAGAACATCATTATTTGCATCGTAGCACTTTAAGAAGCTACTTGAAATGGACTCACCATTGTTTTAACAAACAAGTCAGTCATGTGGTGCTGAAAACATAAAATAATACATCTGTTTCTGTTTGCACTTGCAAATATTTGTATGTCTGTTTGGACTACAAGATTTATTTCAAGATTTAAAACTCTTTTACTAGCTTCCACCAGCATCTTCTCAAGATCTTTTGCTTTTGTTCTTGAGCTGACACACACAGTTCAATCCAAAACATTTTGCCAGTTGTACCCAAAAATCTGTCTCCATCCTAAACGGTGAAGGTTGAACATTCCCAATTTGGTTTATGCTTGCCTCAAAATCTTTCAACAGATGAATGTGGCACCTGAATGTTAAGAGTTTGTCAGTATCCCTACTATATTGTGCTACACCTCACCTCAGGGTATGTTACAACTAACCCAGAGTATAAAGTTAATTGCAACAGTTCGCTCTTTGTGTTTGAAATCAGACTCCATAATTACTATTTTTGTTGCAGAAAAAATAGCTCTACCACTTAACAGCAGAGGAGACATGCAAGTACTTTGCATTAAATTGTGAATGCACAGGCTTACAAGAGCTCCAAGCTACAAACTGAAATATTTGAACTGTCACACCAGTCCCCAATCACGCCTATATATAAGAAATGCAACTTATTGAGTTAGTTACTTCATAGCTTACTTTCATTGCATGTACAAAAGAAATTCCATGCCCAGAAGAGGTAATAAAGCAATAGAAAATGCTATACAGTGGGGAAAAAAGTATGTAGTCAGTCACCAATTGTGCAAGTTCTCCCACTTAAAAAGATGACAGGCCTGTTATTGACATCATAGGTAGACCTCAACTATGAGAGACAAAATGAGAAAAAAAATTCAGAAAATCACATTGTCTGATTTTTAAAGAATTTATTTGAAAATAAAGGTGGAAAATAAGTATTTGGTCAATAAAAAAAGTTCATCTCAATACTTTCTAATATATCCTTTGTTGGCAATGACAAAGGTCAAATGGTTTCTGTAAGTCTTCACGAGGTTGGCACACACCGCTGCTGGAATGTTGGCCAATTCCTTCAAGCAGATCTCCTCTAAAACAGTGATGTTCTGGGGCTAGCGGTGGGCAACACGGACTTTCAACCCCCTCCAAAGGTTTTCGATGGGGTTGAGACCTGGAGTCTGGCCACTCCAGGACCTTGAAATGCTTCTTACGAAGCCACACCTTTGTTGCCCTGGCAGTGTGCTTGGGATCATTGTCATGCTGAAAGACCCAGCCATGTTTCATCTTCAATGCCCTTGCTGATGGAAGGAGGTTTGCACTCAAAATCTCACAATACATGGCCCCATTCATTCTT
>CAEGAE010096161.1:0-39051 GCA_903067095.1 Girardinus metallicus
AACTCGTGCGCCCCCAGGGGGGTGGCGGGGATCTGTACCTAGGAAAAAGTTTTTTTTTTTTTTCTTTCCTTTTTTTTTTTTTACACAAATCTTAGTCTAAGAAAAGCAGTAGCCTGAAAAGCTAACATGTTTTCACGGCTTCACAGACAACAACTGACATTTCAAAGCTCATACCATCAGCAAATAACTACAAGTGTTTTGAGAAGAGGTGCACTTATCTTTCATTGAAGATCTGGATTGTGCTTAATACTCTAAAATCAAATAAACCTACTTTTGCGTTCTTGTTAAAGTGTTTGTACTGGAAAAAACGCTTTTAAACATTGAAAATGACATGACTTAGCCTGTTTTTATGTATACATATTCTATACTGTTGCTGCTGCAAGTTTCTTCATGTTAAAAAATAGCTGTTTTTCATCACTGCCCTGCATGTTTTAGAAATTTCCCTGCTTTAATGCACCTCATTCAGCTGATTGCAGTTCAGCAAAGACCTGCTAATTGAAATCACCTGTACTGAAGCAAGGAAACACCTAAAACATGCAGGGCAGTGTGCCTTGCGGACCAGGGTTGGGAAACACTGGTCTAGAGGAAACATGCAGAGGTGCCCAGTGTGAAGTTTTCACAGTCAGTGATGATTTGTGGAACCGTTTTATAGTCGGTTTATGAAGTCCAAAGTCAGCACTTTATGTTTCCATCTGCTGATAAACTTTATGAAGATGGTGATTTAATATTTCAGCAGAGCGTTGCACCTGCCCACACTTCCAAAAGTACCGACAACTGTGTTACTGACTTATGGCATCGGTGTGCTTTATTTGGCCTGGATCAAACCTCACTTAGGATCTCTGAGGTATTCTCGAGAGCAAGATGAGACAATCCAGAGCCAACAACACAGAAGAACTAGAAGTTGCTGTTAAATGCTCCATTGATGCAATAAGTCACGCAAAAGGAGCCATGACCAAGTAGGAAATAAATTACTTTTCCATAGCTTGTTGTTTTATCAAGATGCATCTCTATATATCGGACTCGTTTGTCTCACATGACATTCTATGGTGGTTAATCGGTGCCATATATATGAACAAACTGATTCGACCATTCAATGAACTGAGCTCCCTTGCTGTTCTTACTGTTCTCTGAAGTTGATCTATGCAGCGAACAGCTGACCAGTAGAGGACCTCAAGCTGTTTCCTGTTTTTGGTGACCCAGACATGGAGAACTTGTGGGTTTCTGTCAACTCGTTGGAGACTGTGACACTGTAAAAGTGTCATAGTCTTTTGGCACAGAAGGGCTGAGCTCAGCTCAGACTTAACAAACTAATGCCATTAGTGTCTCTAATGTCATTGTACTGTCCTCCCAGGCTAACCCCATTATGCAGCTTCAGGGCTGCAGAGCCATTATGAGCAAAAACCCCAGAGCCAGACATTTGGACCAACTTTACGCCTTATCTTTGATGTGGACAAAACACAATCGCCCTGAGCCTCCTGCAGCCTGACCGGGGGGGGACCTATTGTTGCTTTTCTATGAACTGGCATGAACACCGACAATGTCCCAGTGTGCATGTATGCATGTGTGTGTGTGTGAAGCCACTCTCTCATGCCTTCACAATGCACCATTGTCCTGTGAACCTCAACGGTAATTTATGTAAAGATTCTCTCTCTTCCTTCGTCCCTCTTCTCCAATGCTTTTGTTGTACTTCTGTTTCTTTCTCTCCAAGGTGGATTCTTCTCATCCCTTTTCCACTTCTCCATTACATTAACGTCACAACTGAGTTTCCCTCTCGTCTTCTATCACTTTTCTCCACTTGTTTTCATTCCTCCACTGCCATCATCTCATATTGATTGTCATCTTTCTTTTATCACTCTCCCATCCTTCTACTTCATTGTTTGTTACTCATCCATGCAATGCATTTGTCTGACTCTTTCAGGACCTGCATTGTTGTCTTATGTACTTCTCCTCCTTTTTCTAAGTTTTTCACCAGCACTTGGAAAAAAAAAACATTTTACAGACACTGGGATAACTTGTGCATCTCCTTTTCCTCCTTACTTCACAAGATTATACATAAGTGAGGGGAGACAAGAAGGATGTTGTGGAGAAACCATCAGGTATGACACCATGCAGGTTTAGAAAAACATCACATTCATGTCACTCAGTGAGAATTTATATAAAACATATATGACATAAACTGCAGTTTTCCAGCTCCAGATCTTATAAAAATTCCAATCACACCATGCTGGGTTGATGTCAGAAAATGCAAACTGAACAATGATAGCAGTAAATCGTCGACAGTGTTATGGTTATAGGGAAGTTGATCAGAACTGAATGGAGTTATACGTCTTCTTTCCTGCAAAAGATAATTTTTAAAGTGCAAAAACAGAGTAAAAAACAAAACAAAACATGAAATACAAGAAGAAATGGGACAGAAAAAGAAAAGTCAGAAAGAAAGACCTAATATATGCTGGGTCTGAGGAATATAACCCTGTTAGACCAAGAGAGTAGGTGGTTTTGATGAAAGCATATTCATTTGTTAGAGAAGCCTAGTTAAATTTCTAAACCACAAAATATTAGCAGTTGTAAATATAGTGAAAGTGGGTTTGAAAACAAATGAATAGCACACATTTCAGGACTTTTAATCCTAGAACAATGACAAGTAATAAATTATTTACCTAAGGTTGTGGGACAAAATATAAAACAGTTTAAAGGGAACACATATTTTCAAGCACTATTCTCTTTCAGAAATGTCAACCATTTTAGTTAACTTGACATAATGAGACCCTCTTCCTGCCACCAACCCCTCTACTTACAGCTGTAGTAGTAGTGTCTCCCTGGCAGGAATTCAAAGCCAAGCGAGAATGGGGTGAACCTTTGGATCTTTTCAGAGAAGCGGACTGGTCCAAACGGAGCAAACGGGGTGTTACATTCCCACCTCTTCACAGCCTTTTTGGTTTCCACGCAGCCTTTGAAAGCCTCCTCCTCTACCAGGTAGAGGACCAGAGTCTCCGGCTGCTCTGGAACCAAACTCCCTGAATCAGGATAGCTGGGGCAGTAGATGTCCAGGTAATCATTGAGATTCAATTGGACAGACAGATCTCCCGCTGTCAATCTGGAAGAAAGAACGATAGGGACATTAATATTTCACAGAACAATTACAGAGTGATTGAAGACAGCGGTGGTGATTAAACAGGAGTGGTGCCTGGAGGAACATGTGTAATTTGAGAAGACAGATTGTTCGTCAATAACGTAATAAATGCAGATGATAAAGGAAAAGTTTGGCAAGCATAAAAAACAAAATTTTTATATAAGATTTGGGGGGAATTTTACGTATTCACAACTCCAGTTTTATTCCCAAATCAGCGAGGGAGAGCTGCTCTGGTAGAGATACGAGGAAAAACAATTTTCCGTATGCTAATTACACCACTGAGGGGAGACGAGTGTGAAATAAACTCCACTCGCTCCCTTTTCACCTTCTACAATGCGATGCAAGCACACACTACCGTGCACGGGCCTAAACAAATGTGCATGTGCATACACAGTTGAGTCAGTCAAGGCTGACTAGCTTTTGGCACAACAACAACTTTGGACAAGACAGCATCATTAGAACAGAGGAGCTGCATAATGTATGCTCCTTCAGACTGAGGGTTCTGACTGCCTGTCAGCTTGAGTATAAAGAGCTACCCATGTACAAAGTAATATAAGAAACAGGAAGGGATAGGAATACATGTAAATATGTTATTAAATACTGTGAACAGCTGTGGAGGAAAAAAAAAAACAGGGTTTCTACATGTTTTCATGGAAAAAATCCAGACTTTTCCGGACTCTAATTTCCAGAGCTGTCTGCCAATTTCACTCATTTCACTACAAACAGTGTATTGTGTCAACACAATGGTGATGGCGGCACGTGCGCATGTAGCCGTCTTGCTCTAGCAGTTGTTTGGTTGTATGCTGGTTTTACTCCACAGGAGAAAAATGTTTTCATGTTGTGTACAATGTATGACGGCGGTGCAAGTTAATTGATCTTTAATATTATAATTTCATATGAAGAGCGACACAAGGCAGAAAAAAATGTTACTGCAAAAACCACAGACAGGAAGGACATAAATGATAAAAGGATGGAGGAAGGGAGAAAAGAAATAAGGAAGGAAGGAAAAATTAGACAAAAAAGGAAGGGTGTAAGGAATGAAAAAAGGAAGAGACGCAAGGACAGCGACAATGAAAGGGTGCATAGAAGGTCATAAAGAAGGATGGGTGGAAGGACGAAGAAATTTTGTAGGACAGAAAAACTGGAGGAACACATGGTAGCACAAAAGAAGGAAAGGAGTTGGAATAAAAAAAAATAAGAGAAAAAGTAAAGCACTGGAAAGGACACAAAGGACAAGGAGTGAATGATGGAAGGAAAGACTCATGGAAAAAATGAAAAAGTAAAGAAGTAAATAATGAAAAAGTAGAATGAGAAAAAAGAAAAAGTGAAGGAAAAATAGAAATTCAAAGGACAGAATGAATGAATTGAGAAAAGGACAAGGAAAAAGCTTGGAAGTAAGGACACAAGGAAAGAAGTGGGGGAGGAGAGAGGCCAAAGGACAAAGGCAAAAGGGACCAAAGAAGGCCAGTGGAAAGCATATTAGGAAGTATGCAAGGAAGGAAGAACACCAGGATGAATTAGTGAAGTAAAAAGACACAAAAGTGTGTAAGGACAGTAGGTAGTACAGGAAGGCAGAAGGAGGTAAGAAAGAACAAGACATAAGGTGAAAAGGAAAGGACAGGACATGGGGACAGAAGGGTGAAACTATACTAGGAAGTAAATAAAGGAAACCAAAAGAAAATGTAGGAGGAAAGAATTAAAGGCAAGAAATAAAGTTATAAAAAGACAGAGGAACTCAAGGACGCAATCGTTAAAGGATACTAGAATGGAAAAGTTGCAGGGCACAAGTAAAGAAAGGTGAGTACAAAGAATGCACTTGTGGAAGGACACAAGTAAGAAACGATGACAGGTACTACATACTGGAATAAGAGACTCAGACTTTTTGTTTCTTTTTCTGTAAATATGTAGATTCAGAAAATTTCTAAGTACAATTCCAAATTTTCCAACAGGAATTAGAAATTCGAGACTTGTGAAAGGAGACAGATGAAGAGCTGTAAAGAAAAAAAAACTATGGCAAAGGAAAAAGTTGGATGAATAGGTGAATAAAGTGGAGTAAAGAGAAAAGAAAGTGTTTTAATTAGTGACCCCAGAGAGTCTGAGTGCAGACACTCAGTGCGCAGAACAACGGCATGGAGGAGGAGAGAAGACAGACTTTAATTGGCCTCCTCTTCTCATGGAGCAGCAAGAGAGAAGAAAGAGGGGCAGAATGTGGCTCGAGCAGAAGGTTCAGGTCCGTCAGTGGGAGTCTTTATAGAGGGGTGACAGACCGGAGGAGAGAGGAAGAGGAGTGCTGGGGCTCACTGAAGAGGAACATGGGAGAGAAGACGAGCGTAGAGTTGGGGGAAAGAGAGGTGGAGGTGGTGGTGCACAGCAGATCGCTCTTAAGTTAAGTAGGCGAACAAAGAAGAGAGCAAAAGAATAAGCAGCACGGAAAAATGAGTGCAGAGCAGCAGCAGGAAGAGGTACTCGGAGAAACTGATGAAAGCAGAAGTGGAGCAGATAGATATGAAAGGAAGCAGGAGTCTGAGATGGTCCAGTACATTTACAGTGTATCAAAGATGGATGGAGCAATGAGAGGAGAAATGACATGAGACTCTCTGGGACCATGACTAAAAAAGCTGAGAGAGATGAAGATTTTCCCCTCCTGAAACTTGCGCGAATATCTCATTAGAATCATGGAGCAGAAGGGCCATCATGTAAGCTTGCTTTAGAGTCAGACATGTTCATTTTTCTCAAATCCATGTCAAGCTCCCAGAGAGACTTTGTCTCTGAAAATGAAATCAGCATTGTTTCCTTATAGGCATACCGCCTTACATTACATTGCTGCACCTTATGGAAACAAACATTATGCTGTGTCCTAATTAACTTATTCATATTTCATACCTTTATCTTTTGTACAACATTATGTCAAACATTTTTAACTATTAACATTCAATAAAACATAGAAACAGAAACAGTAAACGGTAATTTATTTTAATAAATCAAACAGCCAGTTCTTTTATTTTGAAGAATCAGATACATCTGACTGCAATAATACTAGCATTCCAGAATGAGAATAAAATGTTTGATATTAGAGAAACCGATTCTTTAAAAGACTACAGTCCCACAATGTGAGCTGTAGTCAAGTCTCATGGCTGTTGGCGCATGAGTTGAAAAATTTGCTTTATGCTACTTTATGTTTGTACTTTAGTCTGTCAGAGATACGAGTGCCCATCTCTCGTCTGTAGTTTGATTATGACTGGTAAAAATAACACATCATCTTCTGCGTCTACTGAAAACATTTCCAAAGCAATTAGTTTGCATGTGTTGGTCAGATAACTGATGTAAAGGGGAATCTGTATGAGTCCTGTTGGATAAGTTTAATGTTTTTTTGAGATGCCTATTTGCAGTAAGATTAAGTTTCAGTATTCAAAGCAATATCTTTCCCACTTTGAATACCTGACATATACAGCATCACCCCTCAGCCCTAACGTGTGTTAAAGTGTGTGTGTGTGTTTGGGATGAGTGAAATCCCAGAGACGAGCCTTACAGAGGCTACTTCCTGCCACCATGTGGAAATTGATGATCCATCAAAAAAGACAGGCCCCAATCGATCAGGATTCCTCACTCAGGACTCACAAAAGCGACTTTGCCTGGTCAATACCCCTTCTGACGGGGCGTGTGTGTGTGTCTGTGTGTAGATGTTGACGCCTGTCCAATAACTCTATTACCTGTCTGCACTAATTACAGCACAAAAGGTGCTTGACTTTTGTGGTAAGACGAACAGAAAAACATGTAAGCCAATGTAGACACACACTGTGGTGCATAAATACAAAGACAATCTTTTCCTCTTCTTACCACCTGTGGAGCTTTTTAAGACACCTTAGGCAGAGAAAGGTTTCCTGTTGAACTGTGTGTGGGAGTGTGTGTGCATTCAATAATAGGCCTGTGCTGTGTCAATATGCTGCACTCTCTCCTAAACATGTCACTCACTTCAAGATTCCCTCTTCAGGTTCTCCTCTCTCCCACCCCTCACCTAAAAACCCCTCTCTGAATTTCCCTTTCACTCTCTTCTTCCTTCCTACTCCATCTACTCCCTCACCCACCCCCCCATTCTTATATTACCTGACCCTCTACCTCCCACAAGCCTCCACCCTCAGCCCGCACCATATGCACGCCAGCAATTACAGAGTCGGTGTATGCTGCACTCATGTCAACCTGTCATCCCTCTCTTTCCTCTCTCTTCCCTTTCCTTCCTTCCTTCTTTCCTCTTCCTCCTCTCTGGACCTGGTAGGCCTGGGAACGCCCTAATTACACTCAGCATCCTCCTCCTCCTGGCAGACTCCAAGTGACACAGCGGTGACAGCAGAAGGGCATCATGGGAGAAGCTTTGAGAGGCTATGGGTGTCGGGGAGGGGTGTGCTGGTGCAGCCTGGCAGAGGGAGAATCCTCTGGATGTGGCAAAGAGGACTGGTTACGTGCAGTTTGCCAGAGCAAAGGCAGAGGAGTAAAACAGAAACTTACACAAACACCGCAGGGCACACTTCATCCCTTCTGCCACTGCACTCAAGACTGTTGCAAGCTCACGGTTGATAAGGAGCTGAAGCCAAAATATCAAGCTTGGGTCTTCAGTAGAAATGCCAACATTTATCCCTTAATAATCACTGAACACTGCAATACAAATCCAGGAATTCTGCAAAGCCAATATCCTGCAGATGTGTCCATGTTGCCATGCGGCACACACACGGCCATGAGTGTGTGTGTGCAGTTTTAATGAAATGCAGGGGGATGACTGTGGCAGAGACCTTTGATCCTTTAGTATGAGAGAATAATTAAAGGAGCAACAATCTTGCAACACAGCCTCAGGAATACAGAACAGATTCTCAATTATGCACAGCAGCTGCATATGCCCCAATACACAGAACATAAATATCTGGGAGAAATAAAAAATTATACTACAATAAAAATGCTAAAAAACACAATTACACTTCCTGCCATTACGACTGAAAGCATGAGATAGTTTTAATACACTTCCTATTAACCATGTGACTGGTTTCTGGTTCCTTTCAGCGATAGTAACAGGCTAGAATGCTTGGTTGAGTCGCAGTTCTTCTGTGGTCAGTCGCAGCAGGGCGACCGCTAACTCTGCTTACTACGCTGGCTGGGCACAGCGCTCTGTGGCTGGATGAACTACTAACTCTGTGGTGGGTCCTTAAACAACACTTGTAGTCACATGGGTGGATCTATGTGCTCTCTTCAATATTTGGAGTTGGGTTTTATTTCTACACTCCTTTTACTGGAAACAAATGAAGATCACCATGTAAAAGAAGAATTAACAAAAGGTGAGGCATTAACCTCGGAAAACAAAACAAGGCTATTGTTGGTGGCATCAGTATTTCTGACGTGGCGTTGATTAATCCCATATGTCATCATAAAAAACATGTCAAACCTGCATTAACATCTTAACTCATTCAAAAGAGTTTGTTTGGTGAGCTCATGGCTAGCTGATCTGTGGAAACCAGTGGAACCAGAGGCACATTTTTACTGGTTAATTATCCGTGGAAGTCAAAAGACGGTTCTCACGGTGTGTTTAATTTTAGTCAAAAAGAAACAAAAAGTATGACTAACTATACTTTTTTGTTCTACTCCTAATAGTTTAAAACAAATATGGTTATATAAAGGTGTGGGTGCCATGAGTGCAGTAGTTTATTTGATTTATTAAAAGAAGCTGAAATGAAGCAGATACAAAGTATAAAAGAAATGTTTGGTGTTGAAATATATGCTTCTTTGTCAAAAATCCAGTTTACTTTTACTGTAAATGAATGTGGTTGTGTGACTAGAATAACTATTTTTAATAATGGAGACCACTTTTGGACATTTTTGTTTGATTAGGGGTCTTAATCACTAATAATTCAAAAAGAGCCAGCCATCCCAACGGGGATCAAATTTACATCCAGTAAGAATAAATTCTAGCATAAAGTCTCCAGAGACAAAAATCTACAATTACATTTCATATTTACAAATTTTAGGATTTTCTTTTTTTTACAGTTATCTTCACAAATTAAGTAAATACATTACCAAATAAAAAAACTGAGGAAAAATAACAATTCATGGGTATAAATTGAGGGTCAAAATTAATGAAGAAGCAAACTGACGCCAACCCGCTTAATTGTTAGTAGTGTTTGTTTACTTTAATCAGCAAGACTAGCTGAGCGAGCGTAGTTAGGGTCACTAGTTTGTGCAGTAAATAAGTTTGTGGCTTGAAAGCTGAAAAGTTTGGAAACTATTACTGAATTCTGCCAGAGCATAAGCAGTCCTATTAGCCAAATCGTTAGCAGTCAAGTGTGGAGATGAGCTGATGGTAAAAGCAGCCATACAAAAAAAATAAAAAATTTACTTTTTGCTAGCTACTCATTTGGGACGTTGATGGCTCAACCTGCAAAAACCTGCAAAAGCAGGTTGAGCTATCAACATATTCTCCCATGACTCATGGCTTTCCAATTAGTGCTGCTCATTATTTTTATCCCCATCATCATGATAGTTCCAGAGTAGAGTCAGCACATGCTCACATTTCACGAAGTTTGAGAGCTGAACGCTATACAGCAACTCAGTGTGGTAGTTTGGCTTGAATTTTACTGAGATGTCTTAAAGAAAAAAAAAAAAAAAAAATTAGTAGCAGATTCTTGGGGCTACCACCATCAGTTACCCAATTATTTAAGAAAGGGATTCTTACTCAATAGATTCATAACACCAGAGAGATATACTTCAAGTGTTTGTGGTGACTTCTATGGTTATGGTTTACAACAAATTACAGTCCAAACTTTTATATAATATATAAAAATGAAAAGTTCTGTTATGGACCTGTAGTGGCTAACACAATCATGAGGAAGACTGCTAACATGAATGTTTTCCACCAGACAGGCACTAACATCCTTCACCAGGAGGCTCAACCACAAAAAGGCATGGTAAAAAAAATGCACCCATTCCAGTCTCACCGGTCCTTCCTTTGATGATGTCTACACATCAAATCTCATAGGTTTGACCGGTCAAAATGACTGCACCACAACACCTTTTTGTGACTGAAGAGAAAAACAGGCGTAGCAACGTTGAGCAGCTGTTACCTCCAGACTTGGGAAGCCTTTTGTGAGGACAGCAGCATTTTCACAATCAGAAATAACCGAGGGGAGGTGTGAGAGAGCTCTTGATAAAATGAGCCTAAAGATAAAGGAAGGAGGAGAAAGTCGGCAGTTCATCAAAGAGAGAACAGTGCTTCCTTCAGGTTGGCAAAACTTCCTCTTACTCCACAGGCTTACCCGAGTTCAGAGCCAGAAAAAGACAAGTGGAATTGAACAGGTTAGAAAAAGTGGAAAACAGGCTTCATTTGCTTTATACTAGAGGAGATTACAGCGCTGAAACATTTCCTTCACCGTCTCCTTCTTCCTACACGTACACACACTCCTTCTCCACATGGGTGAAAAACACAACAAAATGAGGACAAGCCCACCCCCCTAGCCCCCAAATCACCTAGCTGTGCTCCCCTTCCTTCAACACAAAGCTATGCTGTGTCCAAAGCCTAGAACCTAGTGTTGTGTCTATCATGATCCTTACTCCCCTCTACGAACACAAACAAGGATGTCGCCTCCCAATCCACGACCATCTGTGGCCCCCCCACTATCTCGCCTTACCAGCTGGCTCAAAAAAAAAAAAAAACCCTTTTGTAAGCCCTTCTTTCCACCTAACATCCAATGTACAGACTCCGCCTCTTTGAACCCAAATCAGGGACAAACACATGATCAACACCTCATCACAGAAAGGAATGAGGAAAAATGCTTATCTACACTTTCCTGTTTTGAATGTGACTGCAGGAGGTTGTGTGTGTGTGTGTGCGCGTGCATGCATGTGCGCTTTGTTGGTTCCTTCAGGGTCAGCAGGATGCGTTTCTGAGCTTCACACCACAGACCCTTTGCTTTTATTTCCTTGACTTGAGTGACTCGAATGACTTGAATGGTTGGTATGTGAAGTTTGGAACATGTCCCACTGTCTCCCGTCTCCATCTGTATGTCGTTTCCTTTCTGCGTCTAAACACTTGCATTATCCTGCTTTCACATGTGCAAAGCCTATAACTCCTCTCTATCGTCAAACAACATTCTTTTGTCCTGAAAACAATATCGGCACATTTAAGTTCTGCAATACATGTTGAGTGAAATGGATTTGGGTTTACAATGCCCTGGAAAAGGCTTTTGCTGTTGGACTTTTGCTGATACACAAACACATAACTGTGAAGAGTACGGAAATTGATACGTAGTACTTTCATAAATAAAAATCTGAAAAGTGCGGTGTAAATTTGATTTCTTGATGTGACGGAGTCGCTGTTCAAAACGTGAGGGACAAGAAAACAAGTAGTTCAAGTAAGGTGTTCAATAGCTCTGGAACGGCTGTAAGAAATTACCCATTCATGTAAAGTTGATTACATCTCAGGTTTGAGCAACAACTGTAAAATTTAAAACAACTGATGATATTGTAGAAAGCTGAGTAGTGACCTAAGTTCATCTCTCCAACAAGCAGAGTGAAAAAATGACAAAGAAGGTAAAGAAAAGAAATCGCTGGTAGAAAAATGCTGAAGATTTTCAACTGCAAAAAATAAAAAAATATTTACTTCAAAGCTTTTCATTCATAGTTGCCAGGTGTGCCAATAAATGCAGAGGACAGCATACATATATCAACTCAATAAAATGACTGGTTGCACTTTCCTGTCCCTGCAGGCTCAATTAAATGACCAGAAGACACCAGCCAGTCACACTACCCTTCATTCAAACTGTGTGGATCAGCAGGCTGTCTCGACCCACATTCCCCACCAATTTACAGAAACAGATGGGGATGAAAGCATGCAGATATATAGATGCACCTGCTGTTTGAGGCCTAAAGGAATCCCAGCCTCAACTAAAGACAGACCCTATTTTCTGCCTGTTACGGCGAAGGCCCGCTCAGCCGGCATGTGTGCGGATTCTGCGGGACTCAGCAGCACCACAGGACGGATAGTTACGGCCGACAGAGCTGAGGAGAATTGGTCGATTTAGGCCCAGAGGACCGACGTGTATGGAAACCAATTCATCTGAGTCATTTTGTTGCAGCTTTAGGTTGGCAGAAGCTATCATCTCATCCTGTGGCAGAGCTTCCTCATGCATAGGCACCGCTCTCCCCGTCTGGCCTAGTCTAATCCAAAAAAAAAAAAAAAGTCTTCCTGTAACTTTTCAAGACGGTATGAAATTACTGCCCCCAACATACAGTGAATGGAGCAGAGTGCAAGAGGACTTTGCACTTCTCTGACGAAAAGCGGTGCATGGCGAAATGTTGCCTCACCATGCCCGTCAGCACTGCGGCAGCGTGGAGCTTACGTTCAGTTAATCCTGTGATCGAGTGAAGATGGCCACACTTTAAAAAGGGAGAGAAGAGTGATGGGGAAGTCGTGAGCGGCACAAGAATTGTACAAGGGCCAAAGCAAAGTGCTCGTTCGGCAAGGAGTGTACGAGGGGCTAAATAAGGTCAGATGTGCCGTTGCCAGGACAACGGCCAATCCGTAGCTGGGATTGGTGCCAAGCCAATGCCCCACCCATCCATCTATCGTTTGCTCCTTTCGTCTTTTTTCCCTGCATCACGTCTGTCGGACAGCCTAAACCTCAGAGTAATGAGTGCTCTCCATGTTTTCAGCGATCTAAATGGAGCTGCTGTGTAAATACACTGCTGATTTGTGTAGGTGCCTGGCTCGTATCCATAAACTTGAACACGGCAGCGGTACCTCACCGCTCAGACTTTGATATGGCCAACTTAAAGAAGGGAAAGAGTTGTTACTGTGACAGTTATGATAGGTGGTTTCAAAACAGGGATTCAAACTATTTATAAAATCCATCAAGCAGCTTTTTCTGCAAAGTGACAGGCAACCTGATCCACTGCGTCAACATCATTTGTCTTATGCGTATGTACTAACATGCTTTATGGTGATGTATGTAGATCTCAGAGTCTGCAGACAAATTAATGTTAACTTTCAGGAGGAGAGCACAGATTTTTAGAAGGCCCTTCATTTAGGTTTCCACTGCAATGAATGGCACAAATGAAAAAAAAAAGAGTGGAAATTTTAATAACACATTACAGAGAACCGATTTTATTTAAAATACAACAAAACTGAATTTTCAGAAATACTTAAACTGTTCCAGGAGAGCAAACATGAAATAAATATTATTTGGATAGTTAGTTTCTGTTTTTGTAAATGCATTTTATTTATTAAAAGGGAAAAAGCTGTCTAAACCAACCAGGCTCATGGTAAGAAAGTAACTGCTTCCTAAATCTTAACTTGAAGTATTTCTGACAACTGGCAATGAGTCGGAAGAACTTTGGTCCACTATTCTTTACAGAATTACAGCAACATTGGAGCGTTTCGAACAATCTGATAATAGTCCACTCAAAAACATTTGAGACATTTTTTAAGAGTCATTGTCTGACTGCATACTTAGTTACTGGAATTATGTTATTTTCCTAAAAACAAAAAGTTTCACAACTCTTGCACATTTTCTCATGAAAGTGGCAACCAACTATTTAAACTTTTACTTTGTAAGGAAGATATGAAAGACAACTTTTTTATCTGTTTGGCACAATTTATGCAGACAGAAACACAGCAGTTTCTTTGTACTTCCTAGAGATGAGTAAAACAATACCTTTAATTAAAAAAAAAAAAAAGAGAGCAGTCTGGCTGCATTCCATTTTTCCTTCCTGTATTGAAAGTCTTGTGCTCTCTCTCACAGCCTGAACGAAACACATTTATGCCTCAATATGTTGTAGAGTACAGGTACATTTTGAATATATTATTATAGACCTGTGCTTCTCCTAACATCTTACCAACACAGAACATGTACATTTTAAGCTTTTTTTGCTTAGTAAGTGTCCACACCAAGAGGGTTATTTTTCTCCAGGTCTAGCAGCAGCTAGGTGAGATCTGTTCACTGATCAAAAAAAAAAGATATTTTATTTTTTTAAACTTTCCTCATCAGTTTGGGCTGATTAAGCTAAACTATATTTTAAAGAGGCAAATTATTGCTGTGAGAATTTCTCTGTTTATGTCTTATGCATAATCCTTTTAACATCGTACAATTTGTACTTTTAGGCACTATTAATTTGTCATTTCCTCCCTCTGGAGCTCACTTTAAGACATATATTCTACACTTTTAACTGCATTAACCTGCGCTGATCAGTGGCCCAAGTCTGTCAGCCCACCTGTTTAAGTAGGTTAAGAGGAACACAGAAACATAAAACCTTTAAAACACACACGCACGCACCCAGACAGTCACTACTTTGAAAAGGGCACTTGCAAAGCATATACACTCAGCCAATAAATCAGACCTGGCTTTGAAAATCCATCATTTTCAAACTAGGTCAGCCTCCTGATGGTGAAACCTCTGTCCAATTTGTGTATACCATTTTTTTGTCTTGTTACCCACGATGTTAAGGTCGATGCTGGATAGGCAGCATAAACTTGTCTTTGTAATCTCAGGTGAGCATTCCCCCTCGCTTTTCCTGACTCTGATTTTGCGGTGGTTATTCACCCAGGACTGGGTGGTTGGTGGGCTAGAGCTGTCCTGCCGTTTGTCAGTCAAACACACACGTACAAAACACGTCTGGAAGACATGCTCAAATACATCCAACTGGCCTGAATAATTTAAAGTGTGGGAGGGAGAGGAAAGGAGAGGAGGAGCGGAGGCCGCTGAAGAAGAGTTGAGGAGTAAATAGGGTAAGCTTGCCACTTTCAGTGCTTTAGTCTTGGTCAACTTACTTAAAAACTTCTATTCTTGGTTTTACTCCCCATCTACCTCAAGTCTCATTTCCTTCTCCGGTTTGTGTGCCTGCACCATACCACCCTCTCCTTCCACCTCCCTCCCCTCAGCTCAGTCTCTCTCTCTCTGTTTATCTAAGCACTTTCACGGTCACTGCCTTAGAATCCCAGGAGTCTAAACTGCCTGCTTCCCCTCTCCCACCCTCTTCGCAGCGGATCCATGGTCTCCATCTTTTTCCATCGCATCGGTTGAGAGTCATATCGCTCTGTGTGTCGGGTGTATGGAAGGTCCACTTAATTCCCCCTCAAGGCATCCAACTTTCGCCTGTTCTAGTCACGCAGAGCTGTACTAACCCACACCTTGTGAATATGAACAGAAATCAAAACGGGAAAGACAAATAATTTCCAATTGTTTTGTTTTAGGAAAGTTAACGATTTTATCAAAAAAATAATGAACAATGACAACTTTAGTTTGAGGTTGTGCTTTAAAATAAATTTCTGTTCCTTCTGGTTGGCCTGGCAGCTGCTGGTTTTCTTGGAAAGGCCAGCTGAGGTCAAAGTTCCACAACACGGATGAAAGGTTCAGACACAATAAGGCGGGAAGGAGGAGGGGGCGACTGCTGGATGGATTTAGGAGTAGGAAGGAAGTGGTGAGGGTCATGAGGAGAGGTGCAGACAGGATTAACTGATTAATTTGGGATTAGAGATGACTGCTCGACGTTTTAGGTAATGAACCACAATGACCCAAAAAATTAAAAGATTACCACAGAGGAGGTAAGGTATGTAGGACTGTTTTTCCTCCAATTAATGACTAAAGGTCTGTTGTAAATCTGAGGCAAGCACTTTTTTTAAAACCTGTCTGTAACTTTCTGTTTTCCAAACAAGTCCATCTGGAAATATGTTTTAAAACATTAATGACTAGAGATTTTATGACGAGGCTTTTGTTACCGAGTGTTTCAGATGAACTCTCCATACTCATAAACATCAAGCGACCGGTCTGGTGTTTTGAGAAGACCGCTGCGAACAATGACTCCATTTGCAACTGAATGCAGGAGCAATGAGATTCATGAGTTCTCCTGCTATAAGGTCATAGCTGTGCAGATTGGCAACAGGCTATTTTTCTCTATTTTCATTCAGCAAGAGCAAAAAAAAAAATTATACAAATCAACTTCTACTCTGGATCATGTCAGACTCTAAATGACAGTTATCTGATTTGTTATGATTAGTCTAAAATAGTTCCATGTTGTCAAGGGCCTCATCTGATGCTTGTTAATTGATGAGATGCACAGCAGCGCTCCCAGTGTGTGTTCCCTTCTTAAAGGTTTCACTCGTAATTTTACTTTTGAGCTTGTGACTCTCAACTAAAAACAAACCTACATTAAAACGTCTAATAAATGTAAAAAAACTCAAAAAGCTTTCACTTTTAGACTAAATGTATATTAATTTAAGTCTAGATGCCTACAGAATATCTAAGCACAGTTTAGATGGAATAATAATAATTTTGTTTAAAAAATCATCCAATAATCATGTGATCATGTCAAAATATCTTGTTACACACTTAATTTAACATTACCAAAAATCTTCAACCATGTCACTAATAAAAAAAATTAAAATAGTGGTAAATAATTACTAAAATTATTCCCTTGTAAAACTGTTGTCTATGCTTGTTTGTATGACATCAGAGAAAGTAGTGTGTGACAACACAGGAAGAGCAAACAATGTCCACTCAGAAATTGAGTAAAACAACAAAAAATTTCTGCATAATAGCCTAAAAATATTTAAATGGAAAAAGATAAAACAGGAAGGAAAAAAAAAAAAAAAGATCATCAAGAGGCTTGGATCAAATTGCGCATTTTTTTTTTGTTTTTTTGTGAAAAGAAATATTTCATGTCTTGATCTACCAAAGCACCAACTTGAGTCTGATTTCTTGCAAACTTAAATGGGCTTCTGATACAGTCAGTCTCTTGTTCTTTTTTTAGTCATGTGACTCCACCACTTTGCAAGCCAGGAAAGCTCCGTCAGCTCTAAATGAAGTGTGGTTCCTCCTTGGGCTCTCCCAAGGGTCCGAGCAGCCACGTGTGTTTGCAGGCAGGCCGATGGTACTATTGGTATCACGTGCTCCTCTCCCTACGACACCTGTACGCAAGTCTGCGTCATGAACTAGGAGCTGGAGGAAGGGTTCGCCCCTCACTCCTTTACTCTGATGGTTACTGTAATGCTTTCCGACACCCCCTCTTCTCTCCTCTCAGCCTCTCCCATCCCTTCAACCCTGGGGGCCTTCCTTTGCTCTTTGGGGAGTTGAAATCTGTTGACTCTTTCTCCACCATCCTCTCCTTAACACATTCTTCATCTCTTACTTCCTCCACTGTGGGTCTAATGTTTTTACTTTCTCTAGGGGCTTAAAAATATGAGGCAGTGAGGCAGCATGCATGTTCATTTGTGTGGTGTGTGGTACGGGCAGCTCGGTGCAAAACCAAAATGAGGCAAAAACCTGTGTGCAGCGCAGCACTGTGGGCTGAAAGCAGGCTGTGTTGCATTATACTTCTGGGAGGCAGAGCCAAAATATTAGCTTTTGTTCTACCACAAGAAAAAAAAATTCTAAATTTCTAACATTTCTAGAAGTTTACTTTATGCTCTTGCAAAAATACAGTAGACAATACATACATTTACAATTGTTTTGACCATATCCAGTGTTCTCACATATTTTACACTGTGAATTTATGGGAGATATTTCTATGTTGGTGCAAGATTTAAAAACAGAAACTGCAAAAATTCCTCGACAGATTTTTTTTATTTTTTTATAGATGACTAATAAAAGTACGACTAGAAGGAAAAATGGACAACTTGGGTAGATGGACGAATGGCCTATGGACAAAAAGCTGGCTGCATGGTTGAGAGGTTATTGTATGAGTAATAGAATCAGACAGATGGAGAAAATAATATATATATACATAGAAGGAATAACATTTAGAAATTCAAATATTGTTTAACACACTGTTTTCCATATTCTTGAGTATTTGTCAAAACCTGGAAAAAAGCTGACATTCCTACTATTCCAGTCTACATATAAACCACTTTCTTGCAGGGTTAGTAGTGTGCAAAGTTTTTTTTCTGCAAAGTTTACTACCACTAAAGCATTTCCCGCAAACTCACTAAAGACGCTGTAGTGCAAAGTGTACAAAGCATGACGTGTGGTCAGACACAAACAGATTGTGTCTGACCGATCTAAATCAATAAGTGAAGTAGAAAGTGATGAGCTCTGCAGGTCAAAGAAAAACACTTCATGCAGATTTGTTTTTTTATTTTTGAAGCATTTTTTGCTTTTTCTTCTTTAAGGAGTGCAACCTAAAGATAACTTTATTTTAAATTATCTATGTTTATCTTTTACTGTAAAATCCCAGGGCAGAATACATGATCATATTTTGTCTTTGCTCGGATACAGCAGAGACCAATTACCATTTTAAAAACTTTGTTTCAAACCTGCAATAACTTAACATTATACCATCATGTCTCAACATTTCCCAGGGCTTTTAATGAGACGCCAGAGAAAGTGATTGAGTTCTCCTGGTTTTATGAAGTACACATAAAGTATAAGAGTGCTTCCTACCACACCTGTTCTGCAACTGATAGTCAGCTGGCTGCAAAAATGGGCTCTTAAGACTTTATCTTCACTCACAAGAAAACACTAATTTGACTGTATGGAAATATTTTCAGCTGTTAAAAGCATAGATAGCTGTAATATGAAAATTGAAGGAGTGGCACCTATTTCTCTTACCAAAGTAATACAGTTTTAAATCTTCGGTTTGCGGTATAAAAGCTTCATGTCTGTGAGAAAGCCAGGTTTTAGCTAAGTTACTAAAATCAGATATTGTTGCACAATTATTTTTTTTTTTTGTGAATCCCATGATATAGTGAAACTGGTGTTTTTATTTAACAGTACCATACTGTAAAAACCTTACACTGGAACATTTCATTCCTACATGTGCCACTTTGAATTTTAAG
This sequence comes from Girardinus metallicus, assembly GCA_903067095.1. NCBI lineage: Eukaryota > Metazoa > Chordata > Actinopteri > Cyprinodontiformes > Poeciliidae > Girardinus > Girardinus metallicus. The sequence goes on from CAEGAE010096161.1 coordinate 18,933, forward strand.
TAGAAATTTAAGTTAATGAAGGGCACTTAGAACCTCCTTTTTGTCATTTTAAGAAACTTTTTGGCTCATAAGTTCAAGAGCAGTAAAGGCCTATAATCTAGCTTTAAAATGTTGCTTCTTTCTTCATGCAGGATGTAATACTATAATCATGATCACAACAAACTTAGATACAAAATGCCTAAACTGTGCAAAACAATTCAAACGCGTGGCTGATTAACATCCATGCAGCAAAAATCATTTAGTTAGAGGCCACAAAGAGTAATGTATTTCACCATAATTACTTTAATTTTATAGAAAACAGATCCAAATCAGGCATGGTTTCTGGGAGAAAAAAAGGATTCATCACAAAAAAGAAACGCATGTTTCTGCCCTTTAGCACCTGTCATCAGTGGAGGTATGATGCCTCTGTGTCCTTCCGGCAGTCAGAACCTTGTCTTGTACAATAATCCCGGCTCCTGCTACAGCCTTTTGCTCTGCCTGGCTCAATACTAATTCAATTTCTGTCTCTGGGAATTCCCAGGCTGCCTTTCTGGTAGGATTTCTGAGCTGAGTGGAAGAGCATTGTACGAGGCTATGTGTACTTGAAAGCGTGAGTGCATTTCTGCGTGCTCACGTGTGAGAGAAATTCTACAACCTTCGTGTTGGCTAAACAAGCGTCACATTGTTGTGTTTTATCCTGGATTAGATTGACAGTGTTTCCCACATTTCATGTCTAAGCATTCTTTACCTCCCCCCAGTTTAATTGCTGTTTTGTACCAAATATCTTTGTACCAAATGAGTACACAGCTCGTTTGACACCAGTAACAGTGACAGCTCATTGTAAGCCATGAATGAATGAATACGCTCACGCTCTGCGTTCACCAGCAGCTCTTAAACCAGCATAACCTCCCTCTTCACATGCACGCGCCACAGCAGGACAGCAGCCATTTTGTGCCAAACAGGCTGCACCGTGCCAACAGCGCACCTCATTCCATTTCGCAGCTCTTCCGGCTCACTTGGAGACATTCACACGATGCAACTTATTACACTTTAATGCGCCCTAATATTGATGCATGTGTGTACACAGAGAAACAGGCGGACATGGAGAGAGAAATTGGGAATGCGATGGGTCCATATGCAGTCTGGTGATAATGCGAGAAGGCGACGATAATATCTGGCTGGTAAATTGGTATCGATTGACTAAATACCCTGACCAGGGGGAGAGAGGCGGCCATCCTTTCATGCCTCTACACCATGTCTGCTCAGAGCTGCACTGTGACTATCTGATCCATTTTAATACAGACGTCCTCATTGCCGCCAGGCCTCTGCCTCAAACCTCATTTTCAATACAGTATGCCTTGACTCTTCGCGTGCACAGGCATCTCAGTGTTACCTTCAGCCGGAAAGATAATTTTTATTGTGCAACCATTATATTCGTGTTGCATGCATTCTGGGGTGTAATATATCACTCACCAGCAGAATGGAGGAATACAGGTTACATACTGATGCGCACCACAGAGAGAAACAAACATAACCATAGGCTAATATCAAGTTATATCAAAGTTTTATGAGGTTTCTAAACTGCAAAAATCTTCAAACAAAATATTCCTAAGGTGTAAGCTCTAAAACATGCCAGAAAATGTGAAATAGTGCCCTGAGTAATTTCAGGCTATATGAAACAAGCAATCAAATGCTGCCACTCCCCCACTTGTTGCTGTGCACCACAGGTCAGCTGGCTACAAGAAGTCACATAATCACTGACTTACAAGAAAGACATCCATCTTCAAAATCGTATGAGCTCCACCCATAAGTCTTATAAGGGTAATATCATTTTAAACTTGTTGGCGAGCTACAAGCAGTTGACTGTTAAGCAGCTGACTGAAAGCTGCTTAACAGGCAGCCCAGCTAATTAATCTGCTAATATCAGCTTGTTATAATTGTTTTCAACTACTACACATTTAGTTGAAAACTACTGTAAAGTTTTAGAGGGTGTTTGTAAAGGTGCAACCTGTCCAATCACATTTTCATTTCACACAGACCAAGTATTTATTTATCCTACTTTTGCTTAATATACCTTGTTGCTAATGAAAATCCATATTTCGGTTATCCAGCAAAAAGTTGTTGATACTCCCCACCAAGGAGGATGAGGCACAAGTTCAGTTCACAAAAAGCTGTATGCAAGCTAATTGGAAAGTTAAGGAGAAGGAAAAAAATGTGGGGCAGCAGCAGAGAAAAGTGCAGCCTTGAGAGGTTTGTGAAGCAAAGTCCATTTAGTTTAGGAAGCACTCACAACTGGAACACTGCTTATAATCACTCTGTGTTTAACAAATCTATACAAGTACCACTTTTTGAATTCATTTAGTGAAATAAGTCATTTTTTAGATCATATGCTAGCTTATTGATATAAGCTGCAGGAGAAATATGCATGTCTATTTATCCGAATCAAAAACGTTTAAAAACAGTGCTGTGTTAGAAACAAGAAACTTGGTACTGGAAGGCGTTTCGATATTCTTGCTTAAAAAACAGCAACAAGTTGTACATTTTTATCTTAAGATTTCATGTAAACAAAATAAACAGGTACATTTTTACTCAAGAGTCTCATACTGTGAGAATTTTATACCAGTCCATACCTTATCAGTAATAAGCAACAACATTGAATGCAAAATGCCCTTTCTACTATATGCCCCATATATACAAGTACAGGCATCCAAAGGCAACAATTCACCTTTTCCTTGAACCCTTAAGTCGCATGTAAAATCAACTAACAAGTGGGAACAAAACAATAACCCATTTAGATGAGAGGCCAGCGCAGTGGTTGGCAAATGTTCTCACAGCTGGAAGAGGAATTTTCTCAGTAAAAGCCACTTTCACAGTTTGTTCTGAGGAGGAGAGAAGTTTGAAAACTTGAGAAAGAAGGATGATGAAAAAGATTGAAGCAGAATTTTAGTGTTTTTGATGCTTGGCAGGTACATTTCCAGGCTGTAAGATTAATCACAGCTCCAACTATTTATCAAGGAAACAAAGGCTTTCCCTTTTACCCAAACAAGCAAGTGGTCCAAAAGCACACACACACTCTCTCTCTCCTACAAACAGGAGCCATTGTTCCTCTTGTGAAACAAGCGTCAGCCGACAACAATGCTACCAAATGTCAATTCTCAAGCTTTTACAAGTCGCTAAAAATCACTGCCCCACATTGTTTCCTGACAGAGATGAAGCAGCTCAAGGGTGCACACAAAGTGTACTCACTTAGAGATAATACACTCAAATCCACAAACAAACAGACAAGGCATGCTTACAAAAGACAGACAAGGTACGCAAATGCATCTCTGAATCTACGCAGGTCGCAGCGCAGCGGTTACTGAGACAATGGAGAGGAACAAGGTAAAAAGGAAGAGAGAGACACTGATACAGCTACATGACAGATGAGGAGAGGAGGGGGGCAGCGGAGGAGGCGGACGAGGGAAGAGAAATTGCTTTGTTAGCAGGACAGGGAATAAAGTGTAATTACCTCACTGTGGGTTTGTTGATTATAGTTCAGCCAGGTTCTCCATGTTAATCATTTACCAGGGGAAGACAGAGATTAGTAGAGACAGACAGAGAAGAGAGATAGCACACAGTATGAAAAATACTTTCACTTAAGCCCACCCGTGCAACAGAGAAGCGATGGATGATCAGTAATGACTGCTACATGATTAAGCAAAAATATAAAAATAAAAGAATGTCCTCCTGCCGAGACATGATTACAAACACTGTCTGCTTTCACTTCAGCGCGTGGCATGTTTGTCTGCTGCTCGTAACACTGACCAGATCGGGGTGTGCGTGTGCATGTGTGTGTGATGAAGGTGTGGTATGCAAGACGTGATTTACTTTGGTATTTAAAGTAGATCATTCATGAGCTCACACAGAAAGAAACAACGCCTAAACACAGCAGAGATTACACGGGAGAATTACGAGGGCCTCTTTCAATAAAGATACAGAAAAACCAATACAACTGTTCACCTCCTCACGCACTGTTTAAACATGCTCCACTGCCTCACGGCTGCAGCTCAGAGTTTGTCTAAGGGATGACGGATAGAGACAGAAAGAAAGAGGGGGCTTACAGGGAGCAGCTGTTTTTTGTTGTTTTTGTTTTTTTTTTGTCTTTAAGGACTATGTCCAAACTTGAAAAGTGGGTTCAAATGGGGAAACTGCTGGGAAAAGCATGTTATATTATTCTTGCTACGCCAGTACATGCTAAATAATCTGTTTCATCCCATTTCCCAAGTACTTGTTTCTTCATCCAGTGTTTGGCAGATTAAGCCCAGGGAATGCCGGTTTCCCAACGCATTTAGTAATGTAATGGGAGAGCCGACAATGTTCAAGCTGGTGAATACTTTAAATGAAGTCTCTCCTAAATGTAAGTAATTTCTAAATCAAAAATACCCATTACTGCTGAGCACCACTATAGATGCAAGTTTTCCTTCACTGGAAATCTCCCATTTAGAAACTGCCCACAAGTTCTCAATTGGGTTCAGCTTAGGTGAGGAAGGGGGCCATGTCAGAAGTTGTTCATCTGGATGCCCTTACTGGGTAGCCGCTGAAAGGAGTAGTTGGATGCATCTGCTGGAACATTGTCCTACAAAAAAAGTCTGTCATTTTAAAAGATCTAAAAACTGGAAGAAGCTTCAAGAGTTGATTTTAAGATAATCTTTCACCTGAAAAGGTCCAACCAGGTTAAGTAATATCAACCTATACCAGTATCCCCCCTCCATCTTCCTGATGTCAAACTTGAAGTGTCCGTCACTCATTTAGTCAAGGACTCATCTATATGGCTTTGTCAAGAGTCACTCTCATTTCATCATACAACTTTTGAAAAATAGGTCTTCAGATATTTCTTTGCTCAGTCTAGATACTTCAGCTTGATTTGGCTTGTTGAGTGGTGGTTGGGTTTCGGCCTTCCTCACCTTGGGCACGTCTCTGAGCTCTGAACATCTTGTCCTTCTAGGTGCTCCAGGTAGTTTGCAGTGATGAAATATTACAGAGCTGAAAGACAATTCCTGGTAGATTCATGATTAATTCTCCTCAAATTAGCGTCTTTTTCGCGGCCCTGTTAACTATTTGTAACAAAATGTAACAAAGGTTCTGTGATCACACCCCGATATCGTCATAATTTAAACAGAGCTGCATCCCAAAAAGACTCTTTTTTTTGTTGTTGTTTTGGTCCATTTCACTTGAAGAAAAGAAGATACCTAATAATTATGTAGACCTTGATATACGGCATTGACCTCCTTAGGCCAAATCTTAAACAAATGTACATCATCTGCTATGATTAAATCCATTTAGCATTCAACTTTATCCGCTGGGAGTTAGTAAAAAGATCATGTGGACAAAATACTCACTTGTCTATTAATTGTGCACTGATGTTGAGTCAGCCAGTAAAAGAAAATATACTGATGTTTTGAAAGTTGAATATTAAAACCATGACTCTTTGTGACTTCAGTTATGAGGATCTTGGGAATAGTAATAGTCACCTTTCAAGAAAAGCAGTAAACATTCAAAGAAGAAATGCAAAGAATAAAACAAAAAAGAAGTAAGAAAAAGAAATAGTTTAAGCGGCTGCCGCAAAAAGCTCGCCTCTTTTGAGGAATCCAAGAATGAAAAGAACAGGAAAAATTATAAGCCAAAGAATGAGGAATTGAAGTAGCTTATTTTTGGTTCAGATAAGGGTAACATTTGTTCACGTTACAGATGTATGGGACGCTCATGTACAGCATCTCCAAAATCATATCTCCCTAGAGTAATTGAATAGGTGAAGTTTTGGTGCTTTGAGTAAACTTTCTGACAGATTCCTGAGTGGATTTTATAAGGATGAATGTAGGTCCACAGATAAAATAAGAAAAGACACAGCTGCATCAGCAAAATGGCTGGTGAAAGTGTTTGACTCAACAGGTTTTAAAGGACACTGAGGTGCTACAAGAGAAGTATGAATACTATTATAAAAGTGTTAGAGCTTCTTGCTCAGGAGAGAGGTAACAAATATTGCTTGCACTCACAAACTCTGAGAAGTGTGGTTATATAATTTTACTGACCTTTAACTGCTCCAGGAAGTATATAATAATTTCTCATCTAATAAGAGACTATTGCTCTAAAGGAGGCACAGCTGTAAAACCAAGCGCGATCGTAAACTCTCTTCATAAAAAGAAAAAAAGAAATCATAAAAGAGGGGGAATACTTGAGCACCACAAAGATAGAGGCCATGGTATCTGATCCCACAGCATTGGCCGCTGACCCTCATCACTTCCATTTCAGAGCTCCATTTTTCAATCAGGAGGGTGCTAAATGTGCGCCCGTTAAAAGTGTTTTACTGAGCCTTTGTTACAGGCATATTAGCAAGCAAAGGGCAGAGCGCCGAGGCTCCTCTGTCTCCACTCCACTGCCCGCGCTTCATTAAAACCATAAATCTAGATGTCGAAGGAATGGTGGCAGCGAGAGACCGTCTCCTGTCAACCACACTAAAGAGGGCATGTCCTCCAACAATCTACGGTAACCTAACATGATCTTATTTTGTAACCTTTGTGTGTTCGGTCAGTGTTTTTTGTTTGTGTGAAGATGTTTTAAACATTAGTAGGTGTGAACAAGTTATGCATTTTTCAAATTAAAGTCTGTTCTGTAAAGCACTACCTAGTAGCTATACCAATCTAAGCTGCCATTATGTACCACAGAAAAGTGATTTACCCTTGACATATTGCAGCTTTGTATTACTGAATTATCGAGTAATAAAGACTCATTATGTCATCATTGAATAAGCCCACCCCCAACATTGTTAAACTATTGATCTGGCAGCATTTTGGGTAATCACTTGGAAAGAAAAAACATTGCCAGGAGACTGATAAGATACAAATAATTTGTAAGCACTGTGGGAAAACAATGACTAGCCATTAGCTGCTGCAGTTAGCTCGTTGTTGACAAAAAAACAGAAGGGTCTGTTCCTCAAGATGTAAACAGATGTGGCACAACATCTTGCAATATTAAAATGCCACACTAATTTTAACAACAACAACAACAAAAAAAATCTAGTTTTTGTATGCTCAGGTAATAAACGTGAGGATTATTACCTCACGTTTATTCCTAAATATATGGGATTTATATGTTTAGGAACATATAAATACCATGTCTTACAGTTGTTAGCTGCTAATAATGCCTCAGTTGGCTTCTGCTTGCTCTCATTGCAAAGCTAGTAAGCAATTTTACCGTTTTATTTTTATAATCTCTCATTTAAAAAAAAAATAAAAATGTGCCATCAATGTTGAAATTAAACTGTGTCACAAAACTGTTAAGTGCTAATGCTGCTAATGTCAGCATTTGCTTAGTGCCTAAATTTTGGCACTAAAGGACTGTGCTTTGTGGTGATAATAGCTCTCAAGACATGAAGATGACTAATTTTTACATTAAACAGAAATCTTTCTAGCATTTCAAGATCAGATTTCTGAGATGTGCATATGAGGATAATGGCTACATGGTTAACACCCTGCATTGGTGTTTAAAAAAAATATATTTTTGATGCAACAAAGAGGTTTTTTTTAGATGCCCTTTTATGTTGATGAGTCAAGGAGTAATTAGTCAAGTGCTAATTACTCCTTGAAGGGCAGGCTGACAAACACGCTCACGTGTTTTAACAAAGCACTTGCTATTTAACCATTTTTGTATGGTTACATTTTAGGAACTCAATGCAAAAAGAAACACTGGCATGAACTTTACTGAAGATGCAAAAGAGCCTGACAGAACAGTGAGAATACCTCAACTGACTAACTGTTCACTACAAACAATGCTAAAGTTATCATGAGCTTAATAGCTTACTGTCAGACCTTAACTTATTGTCTAAAATAAGCAGCCATTTCCACACGTGCGATGAGATCTTGGGGAAAAAAAAAAAAGTTAAAATGCTATAATGTTTTTCAGTATTTCTTGTTACACTAAAGTCTAGGCTTGTTGAATCTTTAGTAGCAGTTGCTGTAATATTGTACACACTGATACTGCAGTAACTATGATTCAATATTTTGATGAGTTCTACTTTCCACTTGGACACCAAGCAGGTGGGACAGAATTTATGCATTTATTTCAAGAAATGTTTGACAGAAACATGGATGCAAATCCAAAACTATTCTGTCCTGAATCAATATTTGGCTTGCTGTTTCCTCCACCATGTCCTGAGGGAAATAAGACTGCAAAGCAACTACATGTTCTGCTATAGTCACTGTGGAGCCTTGCGGTGATGACCAGATAATTAATTAACTAAATTGAATAATAAGGGATCAATTTGTTTAAACATATTAGTTGAACAATGCTAAAAAATTGTCTAATGAATGGCCCACAAAAATAGATAATATTATTATTACTACAAATATCACAATACAAATCATTTAAACAACATTCTACTATTTTAACTAAAGCCCAGAAAGTGAATATTTTGGAGCTTTGAGTCCTGCAGTGCAGCACTGAGGCACAAAAGGCATGGTACCCATGTTCCTGTGCTCCTCTCCCCTCTGCCTCACTGCATTTACAGGCCTCGAGACTACCTAGCTGGCTGGCAGGCAGCTAATAGAAAATATGGGATGGGAAAATGACTGAAGCTCAACTAATCACACTGCCAATAACCATCACAGGACAGGAGGGAGTCGAGAGACATAAAGGAGGGGGAGCACAGACAAAAAAAATTAAATGGAGAGCAGGATGTAACAAGGGAACTAATGAAGAAGAAGGGGAGGGAGAAGAGGAGAGGAGAGTGAGTCTAGGGGGTTCTGGACATCACTGCTCCACTGATAGCTTTGTGATTGGGTGGTGTTGCTGATGAGAGTGATTCTCTGCCACAGTGGGTCACCCTCCACCTGATGGCATTGTGATTGTGTGCTGTGCAGCAGAGTGTGCGCGGCACCGTCGCCGACTGTGACCATTCATCCCCAAATCTCTGGGGGACATGAAGGGGTGTCCTAATCCTTGCAGAGTTCCTTCTAAAACACGTTTCTGTTGGATCCCAATTTGCAGTTCCAGGGACTTGCCTGGATAGAAACGCTGGCTGGCTCTAATATACAAGATAAGAACTGCAGCAATGACCAACAAGCCTCATGTTTAGATCCTCTGTATGTACATGGGCAGAAAAATATTATGTGCATGAAAATTAGAGATGTAACAAAAATGTTGCAATGTTTGGGAGAATTTGTAAAAAAAAAAAAATGACAGTATTTTTGGTTTATAAATAAATCAATCAAAAAAATGCACACTGACTGATTTTTAGGTAAAAAAAAAGAAGAAAAAGTTACAAATATATGCTTTGGGCCACAAAAAGGGATAATGTTTTTTAATGCCTGAATTTTCTGTTTTACTGAAAGCACTTCCCTTATAATGCCTACTTTATTCATGTAGAACTTTGTAACAAGTTGCGCTAAAATGCTGCACAGCAAGAACTATCAACATTTTGAAGAACATGTAATTAATATTTTATGCAACATTAATTTTTATTTAAGCTTTCTTTTCCCCAGGATAAAAACCTGTTAAGATCAAAAAACCTCTTTTTTGAGGAAAGATGACTTATTTCTATAAATAAAAACTGGCAGTCCAAATTTAAGAAGAAAAACAGAAATCCATGTTAGCCAGGAAAATGCCGATCAGTGCATCACTGACATTAATATTATAGCCATGAACTCGTACAGTAAAACATTTGAGAAATTCTGATTTATTGCAGCCACAGAAAACATTGTCATTTATATTCCTGTCTTGTGCATTTAATGAACATTTGACTACAAATATGAAAGGAAATCTGCATACATAACTCTGCTGCTCTCTGACAGTTACAGGGGCCAATTGTTTTGCAGTCTTTACTCCCTGAAACTGACCAGTCCCTAACCAATTTCATTGATCCCAAGAGAGACTGTCATATCATTCCTGGTTTAAAGTCCTTTTTAATCAGAAGTCAGAAAAATGTAGGAGTAGCACATTTTTTATCGAGCTGCTGTTAAGAACAACATAGCATAGCCCCAACTCTTACATGGTGCTCCGCATTGCCAGTCAGCTGACTAAAGAAAGGCTAAAAGATATCCCCTTTAATCTACAAGAAATATATTTATTATTTTTTAAGTCTATGGAGTCTAAACTGGCCCCTGCAGTCTGGGCTGACTCTAGCTACAGCTCACACCTTATGACTATCCCCAAAAAGTCTTATGGGGTTTGCTCCATAATCCTCGTAAGGCTGCTTGGCGCCTTTTCCCTCCACAGTTTTTCCTTTCACTAAACTTTTGGATAGTACGCTTGTATACCTCTCTCCGAAAAGGAAGATTCTTTAGCAATGGCCTTATTTGGCTTAGCCTTTTTGTGGAGAATCAACCACTGTCTGTTTGACAACTGTAAAATCAGTCTCTCCCACAATTATGTTAGCCAAGAAAGTTTATTTACTTGCTAACTGTTTTAATTGTAGCCACAATCCATATGCTTCCCATAGCCCAAATCTTACACACGCACACATCAGAAGCCAAACCTGGGGTTAATTGTATTGCTTGGGGATCTTTTGCATTCCATACGCTTGTATATGGCCTTCTGAACAGCCATATTCTTTTGTTGGACATTTTCTCTTTTGTGAAAAGTGTAAGTGACCTTCTGCAAAAGCTGTGTTCATCCAAATGAAACAAATACATGGGATATATTGCTTTGTGTGCAATTTATTTGTGTAAAACATCACTTTCATTTTCAATGTAAAGCGCCTCCATGTGGAGTGAGTCTCTGAACAAGCCCAATAGTTGACGTGTTTTTGAGTTTCTGCAAGTTTCACACCTCAAACCCCCAATTAGACCACCCTGAAACACCTGAATAAGCCTCACTCTGCCAACTCTAATGGCCCCAATCAACCCATTACACGCATATCTTCTCATCACCAAACCGACGCACAAAAGCACATAAGACTATAATGAACACCTAAGCCATAAGAACGTCATAAGTGTCATTAATGACAACAAACATTTCAACAGAAACCCATATTTCAGACTCTGTTTAAACAGAATAATAAGTAACTGCAGAATGGTTATTATGAGGAAGATAAGAGGCTTCCTGGAGAAGGTGTGAGCAGATAACTGGGTCTTAGGTGAACCCAGTTTTCCACTGTATCAACTTTAGTTTATTTTCTTATTATTTTTACTCCAGCAGCCTTATAGCCTGAAGACTTCGAGCAATCATACCTGCTCTACACCCCTCTTTAATTAAGCACACAAACACGCGAGCTGCTGCATAGCTGAAATTCTTGAAAACAAACTAAGCTCTGAGTCATGCTCAAGGAGCTCAGATTGTTGTGCAACAGCGTGGCAGGACGAGTTCAGGCCGGCTCTGTTTGTTTTACACACAGGCCCGAAGACTGAATCAGCCTGACAAGTCTCAGCTCTAACCCGACCTGCTGCTGCTCGTCCTGAGGGGAAGCATCCCTGACTGTCCAGTGAGGAGGTTTCTCACCTTGTGTTCGTAGAGTTCCAGTAAACCACGTGTCTCTTCGCCACCACAGCGGAGATAATGTTGAGCAGGAAAACTGTTGCTTTAAGGGCGCCCGCATCTCCCGGTGCGCGCAGGCAGACCATCCTGGAGAGGTGGTTCTGCAGCCGGCTGAGGTGGAGGAAGTCAGGTTGGGAGACCTGACAGAAGAGGCGCGGTGATCAGCTGTTCTTGTATCACATTTAAGTTTCACCAACTCATGCACGGTGCCGCACTTTCGCTAGACCGGCTCCTGCTCCAGAATGGCATGATGTACCAGGAAGAACTCATTCAAATCGCGCAGGAGGAAATAAAAAAAAAACAAACAAAAAACCCCCCAAAAAATCAAAACAAAAATCACAACAGAGGTTGAGGAAGGTGCGCCGCCTCCAAAATAGTGCTCCTGAGAATTTACTCAAATCCAGAATTCTAGTTTAAAGCAGAAGTCTCTCTAAACGAAGCTGTCACCTGAGTTCAAAAAGGCTTTCTAATCAATTAAATCACATAGACTGCCAACTGGTTTGGCAGCAACAGGCTGCACAGAGTAGAGAGGGCGGATGCACCGAGCTCAGGGAGGTGCCGGGCAAACTTCGAGCCAATCGGTCCATAAGGGTGTGGCTATATGTGACACCAGAGTGCAACAGTTAAATCCTTGAGAGGTGCGCCGACTGGTGTGGGGGTACCGCCTGCGACAGATTCACTATTACAGGGAAACCCAGAGGGACTATCTGGTTTTACTTTTTTACCTGAAGTGACCAGAGACGGAGCGAGGGAAACCGGGTCCTGGGCAGAAGCAAGAGAAAATGTCCCCTAAGACATTTTCTCCTGCTTACCATACCTTGGTCTGTCTGTCTTTCAGGCAGACTGTGTTTTACTACATTTGTAAATTACTACATGTCTTCGTAGAGTTTGAGAAAATACTGGTTTAAAAAAAATTCCTCACGTTAACTCACAACATTTAGGTTAAGTGGAGGACACTTCTTCATTGATGATGTGAAGTAAAAAAAAAAAAAAAATCAGCAAAGATATCAAGAAGAGAACAGTGAAAGTCCACATGTCTGGTTCATCATTAGGTGCAATTTCCAGATACCAGAAGACACCAAGTTCATCTATACCGTTATATGTATAAACAGTATGAAAATTCCCAGCCATCATGGCATTCAAGAAGAAGACGGATTATGTGTTCCAGGTGATGCATTTCGAAGCATTATGTGTGCATTGACCTCAGAACAGAAGCAAAGAGCTTGTGAAAATGCTGGCTGAAGCTTTTAGAGAGTGCCATTATCCACAATAAAACATGTCCTTGTGGGCATAGCTGAAAGGTGTGCCACAATCTTGGCTCAGTTACACTTGTTCTGCGGGGATGGGACTGAATTCAAGAAAACTATTGTGAGGAGCTTTTAGAAAGATACCCAAAATGGTTAACCAAAGTCATGCGATTTAAAAGATAAATCTGCTGATCCATTAAAAGTTTAGTCTGAATATATTTCAGATAATGACAAAAATTTGTTATTTGTCTTCTTAAGTTGTCTATTTAAATATCTTTTGTCTACGCTACAAAGTGAATTGTGAACACTTCAACTAATGACAACATTTACAGCATACCCACTTCCAGAAGTACCAAATATGACAGACCTGAAAGGTTTGTTGAAAAATACAGTTTGAACCTCAGAACTTGTAGACCATCCATGAGCAGCTCCTCTGAGTTAAATAAGGTATACGTGGGGTATTGAGTGATGCAGTAGAAAGAGCAGGTGCCCCTTAAAAGAGGCTATAGACCTAGAAGTGAGTTGGACCCTTGTCGCATGTCTCTGCCCACTTTCTGATCGGATTACTGTCTAGTAAAGGCCACGAGTGCCTAAAACATTATTTAAATCAAACAAGGTAAACATTTTAGCCTTGCAACTCCTTGCATACATTGAAAAGGCATCACTTCTTTGAAAAAAGACGCAAGCAAAGTATAGTTCTCTAATGACTGATTTTGTTTCAAGAGTGACATTTAAGCAGATGATTCGGCTTGTGTGTGTGTTCTGCTTTTTAATAATTCTGTTAGTCCCCCCAAGGGAGGATGTAGCTACTGTAATCACTTTACCTCCATGGGTGAAAGCCACTGGTGGTCTTCTATAATTATCTGATTTCTTAACATATGTGCATCTGTGAGATCACTAACCCTGCCATTTCTCTGCCACCATCACCCATCAAAGACTTTGAGTTAATAGCAGCTGCGGCTGCGTATTTGGCGTCTTCCTCACCACAGGACCTCCTCCTTATCTCAGTTTCTCTGTCTTTCATTACGTGAGTGTGTGGCTCACCGTGTTTGTGCGCGCGGGACAAGGACTCATTAGCTTACTTCCTGGAGGTCCTGATCATTAATTTCCCATGATGCCTCAGTGCTCCTGTGTGGCTAATTTGTCCCTGGTGAGTTGGTGCTCCCTCTGCAAACATGGAATGGACTGTGGTGGACTCTCTCCCTCTGCGGGGTTCTCTTTTTCAATTATTTTGATAGATCTATAAGACTAGACCCTTCCTTACAAAGTTGTGTGACAAAAAAAAATTCTTTTTGTTTAACTCATTTTTATTCTCCCTCTCAGAAAAAAAAAAAACCCTTTTAAATCTCAACTGTCTTGAGAGAATAGCAGTTAAACTATTCAGTAACCCTGCAGCTAACTCCTTATAAATTGACCCGATTTCCCTCTCTACTCAGATTAAATTGGAGAGAAAAAGGCTTTCATTTACCTCAAGGGAATGGCAATTGATATGTAGTCATGATGCACAAAAGTGGGAGCAAAGCTGATAAATTTTGCACATTGAAATGTTGTTTTAGCTCAACAAAGAAAGGAGAATATCTTGACAGTAATTTGAAATCATTAATTTCTCTCTCTGAAATCTTTGTTGCCTCTCTTTTCTCTTTAATATGTGCTCCATCTTTTGTATGTCTATTCATCGTTATCAGCAGTCTGTCCAAAACATCTTTTCTCAGCCTTGATCCATCATCCGTCCCAATCTTTACTTTCATTGATCTTCTCACTGCTGGTCAGATGTGTTTTTTCCACCCTATGGTCCCTTGAAAGAGTTTATTTCAGCAACGCTCGCTAGTATTCCACAGTTCTGGTCAGACATTTTTACACACCCATCACAGGCATGAATCTGGTATCAATTCTTATCAGGCTATGATATGTTTCAACATTTTTCAACAGTGAAGTTATAATAAACGTACAACTTCAACGAGTTTTGAAAACAAGAATTTGGTTTGCAAGTCTGAATTTATTATGAATTATCTATATTTCACCAAGTACAAGGCCTACCATTATGTTAGCAAGATTTTCATTTTTTATTTTTTCCTTTTTTTCCCACGACACTTTAGTGAGGCCAGACACTGATGCTGGACAAGAAGGCCTGGTCTTTGCCATATTTCTGTGTGGTTGAGATTGGAAAACTGGTTAGACTCTAACTTGTCTCCCATGCGCAGTTATATTTGAAGCGAAAGGGCCACCCCCAGACTGCAGCATGACATTCTCCACATTATCCCAGCCAGCACACCTAGGTGGGCCCCATATGGGAAAAAAGAGGGCAGACCATATGGGTCCCAAATGGGTTTGTCCGTGGTTTCCATGGTGGCTCCACTTGGGTTTGCCCATGTAGGACCCTTGTAGGGCCCATGTAGGCTGCGACCCTACATGGGCAAACCCATGTGGTGCCACCTTTGAACCCGCAGACAAACCCATTTGGGACCCATATGGTCTGCCCTCTTTTTTCCCATATGGGGCCCACCTAGGTGTGCTGGCTGGATATATGTTAATGTGGTATACACATTAACAGTTCCTTTTACTGGAGCTACAGAGCTGAGTCCAGCTCTTGTAAAACTGCACCACAGCACCAAAATAAATGGTTATGGAGAATTGGAAGATTATTAATAATAACTTACCACTATTTCTCTCTGAATAGTGATAAGATATAAATACGGGTATCATCCACCCTTGTTTATCACAGCTCCATTTGTTTGTAAATGTTTAAACATTCAAATCAAATAGTCCAATTCAATTTAAATTGCAGTGCTATACAGTTAAGTTCAATCCGTCATATAATGTCAACTGTTGTATAGTTATCAATTCATCTCCTTTGCAGCAATTTCTTTTCCTCAGCGAACATGTGGTGACAGTAAGGAGGAACTGCTACATGTGGTGTTGACTATGCTTAAAGACCAGGTCTGTCCCAAGAGACCAACTGATTTTTATGAATGATACCAATTATATCAGCAAAAGTGCTCAAATATCCTGTCAGATATTTGTCCTGTCACATATTTCCCATATAAAATATACTGTATGCATTAAAATAAGGTTCAAGCATTAAAATTAGGTTCAAGCATGATGTTATATAGTACAAAGTACATAAATGTTATATTTACAGATAAACTGTTAGATGAAAAACAACACAGTTTTAAGTCATGAGGCACTTTTTAGCCATGTTGCTTTTTAAAATCAGCGTTGGTAAGAAACTTCGAAGTAGTGTAGTCAAATGGTCAAAACAGATGAACAAAAAAAAAAACAGCATCAGCCACCAGTTCCAGGTTCTTCTGGTGAATTTGATTGTTTTGCATTTTTTACACTTTAACATCCATCTCACCCATTTTAAATCCTACTGGTCTTATACCAAATTGTCAGCACACCTGCACTTCATTCGACCATCCCAAAATAGTACAGGTCAAATCAAACAACAACATCTAAACAGAGAAACAGGAATAAGATTATTAAGCTAATTTACAAATCATCTGCATAACAAAATAGTCTGCAAAAGAAAACATTTAATACAGGGTAACCTAAAATGCTACTTTAAAGGAAAAATAAACAAACAATATAAAAAAGAAAACCCTCCATTTGGTAGAAACCAGTAATGGGATCAGTGACATCATACAGCCATTTAAGCAGGAAATGCTGGGCCGGCCCCTCTCATACACCTGCTCAGGCTGTAGCATCTGAAAATAGATAAACAACGGTGAGTAAAAAAGAAAAACAAATAATTTAACAGAAATGTACCTTGAACAAAAGTAACATTCTTATTCATCCAGTGGTCCAGAAATGTTAGCTTTAGCTAAAACATATACATAGATGTAAATGCAACATAATGACACCACAAACAAACGTGGAATGGTGAGTGAAGCAAAGTTGCAACGGCAATGTTTAAATTAAAGCATTATGACCAACTATAGAAAGATTAAATAAATCAGAAATAAGAATAAACACAAACTGAACCACTTTGTCACAGAAACTTTTGATTTTTCAAGTCAGACTTTCAAATTAGAGGGGGGATTCCTCAAAAGAAAACTCCAGAGATCCAACTTTGAATTTTAAATACAATGCCGATACCTTGGTGCCGCTCTTAACACATTACATATTAAGAAACTCCCAAAAAACCCCTATGCTGCAACCAGGTATATCTTCTCTTAATTTTTCACACTTTCTATTTCCAACTTATCAAGCATGGACATGTGCCTACCCCCACTGGTTAACAACAACAGAGATTATATACATATTTATGTGTTTTTAGAGCAAACTGTTTTATTTTTATCACTAGCGGCAACTTGCAATGTATATCTTGACACTTTCTAATGTCATGTGTTCAGTTCAGCAGTTTATCACTTAACCCATGAAATGCATGGTTGGGTGTGAGCACAGCTAATATAACAACACTGTGAAAAACTCCAGGACAAATGCTACTTTTTATTTTGTACTATCTAAAGCTTTCTCCTTGTTCTTTGTTGTGTCCTGAATTGAATAATCTGCATTACACTACAGCTTTTGTTTGAACTCTTGTGTAAAGAGAAATCTTTTTCTCAACATTAAACTACTGTTTTAAAGGACATTTCATATTTGAATGAGATCTTTCTAAAATATGCTGTGAAGGTCCATCTGAAAGGCGTTACTTTGACATTTTTTTAGGGTTGCAGAAAAGACATCTGTTGCCAGCATATTACTCTCATTGTCTGTTCAGCCAGACTTGTTCTACTTACTGTCACTCTTCCTCCCATTGTTGCATCTCTAAACAGAAGCTCAGTAGGTTTATTATTGAAACCTTGATAGACATTAAGGGATGCAAAGGAGTTGGCTTCGTTCTCCATTTCTGCATCGTTAGAGTCAATCTAGAAACATAGGTCTGGATATTTCATCCACATCTTGGTCTTGTGTCAGTCTTGTCTACAATTTTGATCAGTCTTGCCCCTGGACCAATCAGGAAGGCAGAAGCATCATCCTACTTTTTTTGTGCAACTTAGAGTGAAACGTTTGGTTGCATTCAAATACAAAGTTTCCTACTCTGAAAGTTTAGATTTTCTGTAAACATTGTAAAGCAATCTAGGCTTGTTTTCATTCTTGGTCTTAATTGTACAACAGCTGCTGTTCTCAGGTCTTTAGGTAACTTGAAGACTACAGTCAACGTTTGTCTTCATGAACACTTAGCTTCACATCTACCTCTTAAATGATGAGACAATAGATTATTGTCCCATCATTTTATCTGCATTCTACCTGTCTTATTTATTTTTTTCTTTTCGGTTTAGCAATCAGACTATACTTTTAACTTTTCTTTCTCTGAACAAATGATCACAGATTTAGTCAGACATACACTTACAAACAAAGTCCTTTTAGTCTTTATCTTTGCTATTTTGTTCTCTCCTGAACTGTATTTTTCCCCTTGCCTTTATTCTGCACACCCACGCCTCTTACTTGCACCGGGGCCAATTTTATGGGGTCGCCACTTTGCCTGTGTGTGTTTTTCCCTTCTCACCCTTTTTTTTCCTCCTTTTCTTAATGGCACATTGTGTGTTGCTCTTATATTTTTGCTGTGTGCACCTCCACTCTTTTCCTCCCCTTCCTGCCGCTGCTTCTCAGTTCCATAATTACAGCTCTGGACTCAAGCCATGATGGTAAATGCTTTTCTATTCCCCTCTCTCCATCACTCACCCTCAATCTCTGTCGTTCTCTTTTTCCCACCAAGCAAATTACATCTTTGTTACTATAGAGACGTGTTTATTAAATGGTTTTTACTGCACTTTCTTAGTTCCTCTAAAGGCACCATTACCCACTTCCCCCAGCCTCTCTGCTTTGTCCTCATCCCAAACTGCTTTTCTCCGTGTTTACTTTTTTCTTGCACTCTTGTGTATTGATGGCCATTTCTTCTTTTTGTTGTCTGGAGAGCATCTTCGGCATCTTCTTTGGTGACTAATAGTTGCTATTTGTAAAGAAAAGATGAGAAGTGAGTGTGCTGAATAGATTTTCAATGCAGCCGTTGTGCCCATTGTTACTGCCAGTACAACATGTAAGCAGATAAAGAGGCCAGGTCTCGTATTGTACTGATTCGGGATGTGCTATCCATTACTATTGACTTTATAAGTGGCCCCCACTGGATACAGCACTCTGAGATGTGAGCAATTGTTGCTCTTTTGTCTTCTCATCAGTACTGTCCAATCTGTGTCTTTGTTTCTATTTATTCCAACTCTGATTGTGAACCTACAGATCTGTTCTCCAACCTTGTTTTACACAGACAGCAAATCCATTTCAAACAAAGAATCTTGCTTTTCTGGTCATTTCATGTGGACCAAAGTGAGTTCAGGGTTCCTGTGCTTCCAGGGTTTTGTCCGTAACTTTCTGTCCACAAGATCCATCCATTTAAAATGGACAAAAAGTACTAAGGACTCTTTAAATTTTATGAATAAATGGGGTTCCAAAATGCAATGTGTGTAGGAACCCTCCATGTAGAAAAATGTGGATTGTTTTTGTCTGTCCGTTCTGTCTAACTATAGAGTTAACAGACAGTTTCCCAACCCTTAAGTTTTCAGCAACAATCAGACATTGACAGACACCTCTTTGTCTTCCTGGCGACTTTAGTCTTCTGGCTCTTTAAACACATTTCCATGCAGACGAGACAAAAGTCTGAAAGTATTTCAAAAGGGCATTACCTTCAAGCAGGGCAGAGACAGTCAAGGAAAAAACTCTTTTTCTCCATCCGAAGCTCATATTATAACAGTACAAACACTTGATTCACAAGTTTCCAATGTTAAAAACTTTTGGAGGAAGTTTGATCCATTCTTTTCTGCAGGAGAGGTTGAGCAGCCGGTTGAAAGTTGTGCCGCAAATTTAAGTCTGTCTAGACCACTACAAAAATTTTGTGCTTTTGTTATTTTGAGCCATTCAGAAGTGTAGGGCCTTATTATGTTGTAATACTTGAGGCCAGTCAAGGTTCATGTTATGCTCTTTTATAGACTGTGTGCTGTTTGCTTCCGGTTTTAAATTGATTGTCCTCCCCCAACCAGTGAATGTGATAGATGTGATTGTGATAGACGGCATACTGGTATTTTTTCCATTATTGTACAGAAAACATGTTAAATGTAATTTAACATATGTTTAATCTGATCTGACAATGGTTTGACATTGTCTTATAAAATGTATTTTTAACTTCAGACCGTGTTACAGTGGGGAAAAAGTATTTAGTCAGTCACCAATTGTGCAAGTTCTCCCACATAAAAAGATGAGAGAAGCCTGTAATTGACATCATAGGTAGACCTCAACTATGAGAGACTAAATGAGAAAAAAAAAAAAGAAAATCACATTGTCTGATTTTTAAAGAATTTATTTGCAAATAAGGGTGGAAAATAAGTATTTGGTCA
>CAEGAE010096163.1:0-15551 GCA_903067095.1 Girardinus metallicus
ATCCCGAGATACTTGAACTCCTCCACTTGGGGCAGGACACCCCCCCTGACCCGGAGAAGGCACTCTACCCTTTTCCGGCTCAAGACCATGACCTCGGACTTGGAGGCACTGATCCCCATCCCGGCCGCTTCGCACTCGGCTGCGAACCGATCCAATGACAGCTGCAGATCATGACCTGATGAAGCCAGCAGGACCACATCATCTGCAAAAAGCAGAGACGCGATCCTAAGGCCACCAAAACAGATCCCCTCAACACCTTGGCTGCGCCTAGAAATTCTGTCCATGAAAGTAATGAACAGAATCAGTGACAAAGGGCAGCCCTGGCGGAGTCCAACTCTCACCGGAAACGAGCTCGACTTACTGCCGGCAATGCGGACCATACTCTGACACCGGTCATACAGGGACCTGACAGCCCGTATCAAAGGGTCCGGTAACCCATACTCCCGGAGAACCCCCCACAGGGCTCCCCGAGGGACACGGTCGAACGCCTTCTCCAAGTCCACAAAGCACATGTAGACCGGTTGGGCGAACTCCCATGCACCCTCCAGGACCCTGCTGAGGGTGTAGAGCTGGTCCAGCGTTCCACGACCAGGACGAAAACCACACTGCTCTTCCTGAATCCGAGGTTCGACTATCCGACGGACCCTCCTCTCCAGCACCCCCTGAATATAACCTATAACTCACCCAATGCTAAAATAATTTTTTTGTTGTTGACTTTTCTCACCGTGTCCAGACAGCCTGAGCAGTCGCACATAAACAAATTTCTACCACATCAGAGCGAACAAAACCACCTTAAATTCAGCAATCAGCTCAGCTGTTATAACACACAAACTGCATGTTTTTTCTCGAAGGAGAGATTTTTGGTTAATTCAACACTTTAAAACATTCTCTAGCTAATTAGAGACCAAATACAGCAATCAGATTTACAATTTGACCTCAGAATATTTGTCTACCATTTAAAAGAACCTTAAAGAGGCACTTTAAATTATGTATTAAGACCAGACCTGGGCATTGTACGGCCCAGCCACATACCCTTACTTGACTCAACCTAACTTCGATGCATCGTTAAAGCCCAGCAAAGATTAGATTTCTCTCACTGAACAAGGAAAAAGAGCAAAATGAGGTAGTTAGACCACAAATGTAGGCATATTAAGGCATCAGATAGCAGTGAACTGGGGCAAATTTTATCTGGAAGCCTTTTTCTCAAAATCACAGTTCAGTGATAGTTTGATATTTTGTTTCTTGCTTAATGTTTGGAGCACAAAGACAATGTTGAGATGTCTTTAAAATGATCAGAACCTTAACATAACTTTCCAACAGTATATGAAACTCAAATGTGTTTTGGAGTGAATGTCACGAAAAATGTTCACTAATAACAGTAGAAATGTTAACATTTTATCCACCACTGTTTTGAGAAATTTGTGTGAATGAATAAAATTTTTTGGAAGGCAACCTCACTTCTTCATTGCATAACTTAAACATATACTAGTTTTGCCCGCTTGTCAAAACAATGCTATTTACTGCTTTTTGATATAAAGAAATACAATAAATATTATGCAGAATTGAGTTCAGCCTTTTGGCCTGGCCCTCCACAATATTTTCTGTTTCTTATGCGGCCCCATGGAAAAAATAATTGCCCGCCCCTGATTTAGATAGTTTATCAGCGAAAAAAATGGCCTTAGTTTCACTTTAAATGTGTTTTCCTTAATTGAAAGTGGAAAACCATAATTAAACAGAAATCAATGCATGAAAACATGTTCTAATTCCACTCTCTATGGAATTAGCCCATATAATGTGTCTCACTTAGTGAATTGAGTTCTTAAAAAAATTAACTTTTAAAAAAAAATTATAATTTACTTAAATTGACCGTGGATTAAAAAAAAAACCACACAACAGGAGACGAAGACTCACATTCATTTTACGGCGGCAGCGGGACAAGTTCAGCAGCACACACACTCTGAGCTGTTTGAAGGTCTTTAGCTCGTCTCCAGGAAACTTGTGGAGGGCTGTCTGGTAGGACTGTGCAGCTTCTCTCACCTTTCCTTGCTATAAATATACACACATGAATTACTGCAAATATCAGTAGCAGTGCATGTTATTATTCTGGACGTTAGTGGTAGTATTCACCTTGTACAGTCTGTCTCCTTCTTGGATCATTTTACTGAGTAGCACCATTAAAATGTCCGGCTTGGAAGTGGCCATGGCCCAGGTTGCTGGTCCTAAGCACACATAGTCATGTATAAATATAAATATATTTTAACATTTAGTTTGATGAAGGAGGAAAAAGGAATTTGGCTTGCTGTAGAATGAATAGCCAAAACAGATATTTTCAGAAACTAGCAAAAGCAAAGCCCTTGAATCTTTTCCCATGATGTGTAGATGATTGGGTAACATTTTATTTGAAGGGGTGTGCATAAGACTGACATGACAATGTCATGAACATGACATAACACCTGTTATGAACATGAAGTCTTTATGAATGTTTGACTGTTGTCATGAAGTGTCACTCAGTTAGTAATGATACTTTTAATGCACTAAAAGTTAAAATTGCAAGTGAAGCAAAAAATGCACCAGCAGGTTTACAGAAGTTGGGATGAAACATTTTGTCACCTTCCCAATATTCCAGTTGATGCAAACTGTCTCATCTTTGCATCCTAAAATGACTTGGCTGAGATTGGCCGACCTGGTTAGCATACTTGCCATTCGGCAGAGCTAAATAATGCCTCAGTACAGATGAGGTTATTTATATACATCACTAAAGTTTATTTAGACATGACACATCCTTTTAAAACATTAGAAATTAGTACACAGTGTCCACTGTGTTGTTTTTTTTTAACATTATAAGTGATGGTTTATTACTGTGTGAAACTATTTAGACAGATCAAAATGCTGCCAGATAAGGGAAAATTCAGTCCATTGGGAAAAAGGTGCTCCAATGAATTGCAAACACACATGCATAAAATCCTAAAACAAGAAAACATGATTGGTGAAACAGCAGCACTTTGCCATTTATTTCAATCCGCAGACTTGTTCCTGCATCAGTCACGTGATACGGCCCACTTGCGAGGCTTCAAACGTCACAGCCTGCTCCATCAACACAAGCCCCAATATGCGCTTCATATGGCACAGAAGACACTATTACTATCACTACTTATAAATAAAATGTATTATTTTATTTATTAGACTGAGGAGAGAGAGAGAAAGAGAGTGGCCCAGAAGAATGAGGGAGAGAACACAGGGGAAAAGGAACTAATTCTAACACTAAAGATTAACTGAGACTAAACTGATGGTGGCAAGCTATTGGACAGTAGCCACAAACTGCCCTGCGGATGTCTGACAGAAGCGAGGCTGCCATGCACTGGCACCACCGGGCCCTCAGGTGAAGTGTTTTGCCCAATGATAAAGGCAAGTGGAGCGGGGATCAAACCCACAACCCACCAACTGCAGGGTGAACTCCTACCACCGTCAACAATGGTGTTTTGATAGCAGTGAAACAATCTGAGTCATGTTCCTACCAATCTTAGCTCCTTTCTTGAGAAGAGCAATAACTGCTGAAGTGTTCCTGCAGCCAACTGCTCGGTCCAGAGGGCGCATCCCACTGCAGTCCATGTGCTCCACCAACGCGCCGTGATCCACTAAATACTGGACCTGCAGCAGCACAGACATGCAAGTAAACACCAACTTTACTTAGAAAATGAATACAGTAAAAATAGTCATTCTTAAGCATCACTCTTCCAAGCCAGCAGAACTCACCTATTATTCCAGCCATAAATCTTTCAATCAGTTAAAACTTACAACAATGGGTTTTGGCAAATAAATGTATCTTCAAATTCTGTTAGCTCTACAGAATAGGGACAGCAATAAAGAGGACACTATGTCTGGTCATATGAAGTCACATCTACATCTGTGTTAGCTAACCACTTCAGGGTCTCCACAAAAGGCAGCCAGGTCCAGAGGTGTTCGACTGCTGCGATCAGCATGGTCAGTGGCTGCCCCTCTCTCCACCAGCTCCTTGACCAATGTGAACTGGCCTTTGAGGCATGCCCAGCTCAGAGCAGTCAAGCCTTCCCTATCGATCTGGTTGAGAGAGGCCCCTAATTTGAAGACAGATGACAATCACTTAACTGATTTTACTGTGTCAAACAGTACGCTTAGAAGTTGATTCTTATGGTAAAAAGTTACTCACCCTCCGTGTGCGAGTACACGGTGCCATGCCAAAGTATTTATACCCTTTGAACTTTTTGTTTATATCACAATACAATGACAAATCCTAACTTGTTTTTGTCACATTGTCTGAGTCTTTCATGGTTTTGTTAGGGGCTTTGTTTTCTAGTCTTCCAGTGTTTTGTTATTCATGGGCTCGCCTCTGGTCCTGACACCTCACACTACTGTGGGGATCAGGTGGGTCCTGCACCAGAGTGTCCTCAGCTGCTCCCAGATTCCTTGTGGGGTTTCTGACAGATTCCTGTCAGAGGTTGTGATGTTCACTGTTTTGCTGTTGTTATCTTATTTTCCATTCTTGGTTAGTCATCAAAAATCAGTAGAAGAAGTAGAAAAACAGGAAGTACAACAGAGTTGCAGCCGCATTGCAGCTCCTCAGTCGCGCTAAGCCCTGTTGTTTTCTTGCCTGCTAATGCGTCATCTGTGAGTATTATAAGTTGAGTTAATCACATACTGAAGACGCATTCATTTATGGAGATATTATGTATCATTATGTTTGTAGAAAACTCAGCCTGTTACTAAGCTAACTAGGTATAAAAATAGTGTGTGCAGTGATTTTGACATTGCTTTTGTATCAATGATACTTATATGCATTCCTTTGTTTATCCTGTTATAGTTTCACAGAAACACTGATATCAGTAAAGTCCGCAAGATATCATCGAAGTTTCTGCATTTATTCTGTTTAGCTGTTTGGATAGCTAGTATTATTTTGCAGGCAAACCTTATACATTGGTTCTTTCTGTTAATGATCCTGTTTCTGAGGTTCCTGTCTTCAGAGTGCCACGATGAGGGCAGAAAGACAGACGGTTCCTCCTAAATGTGTGCGTTGGATCCCCGCCTCTCTGGTTGCAGTGTAGGGTTTTGACACAGGGGAAACACATATTCATATGGGAACAGAATACTTCCTGACGCTCACACTCAGAATGTTTTGTTATCCCATAGGGCAGGGATTAACCATTGTATGCTTGAGGTCATGATACACAACAATCTATGTGAATGTGGAGACATTTGGTACATATTTACCAAAGTTACATTGTGAGAACCTTACATTTCAGCCATCTGAAATATTTCAACAATCAATCAGAAATGCTGTCAAGACTGCGAGATCCCCGCCTCTCAGGATGCAGTGCATGCTTCTGACACAGGGGGACGGATGTATATATATCATGTAACAAATGACCAAATCAAAATTGGTGTTCTGGCCGCTTATGAATGTTCGATTTTTTTATATGAGAAGAAATTCAAACACACAAGAAACAGCAATGTATTACTTAAATCTCATGTGAAAATTAATTACGAAACAAGTTATTTTTTAATTTTCTAATTTTTGATTCTAGACTGACTATCAACATACTGTAAATTTTGAATCTCACATAAAAATGGACAATGAAATAAGTATCCATCCATACATTATTTTACATTTTTATCCCTATAGGGGTTGTAAGGGCTGCTGGCGCCTATCTCTAGTGGTCAGCGGGTGAGAGGCAGGGTCACCCTGGACATGTCGCCAGTCCATTGCAGATGAAATAAGTAATTTTCAAATGTTTGATTCTACTTCAAAAACACAATTGAATGAAAGGTACATGGACCCGCTCACTGTATGTTTTGAGTCATTATCAAGCTGGAAAGTAAAACTCTACCTGAGTCATGCTTTTTGCAGTTTGTAACATGCTTTCTTCCTGGACTTTTTGTTCCTGTCCATCTTGCTTTTAACTCTGACCAGCACCCTGTCACTGTGAGTTGTTTTTTTTCCTGCTTTTTTTCTTGCCAGAATATTGAGTGTACAACAAATAGTTTTCATGTCAACACGTTCATCTACCAGGGATGCCACTCTGCAGCTCCTCTGGAGTTGCCATTGCCTCAGTTTGCTGCTTCTCCAATTCATCCTACCCAGCCTGTAAATTTCGGTGGACGGCCATGTCTTAGTACACTGTCTAATAGTGCCACCCACTTTCTACGCTCAGTTGAAGGATTGAGCAAAACTTTGTTCAAAGTTTGGAATACAATTTATGACCCAAACACTACCTTTCTGACCTATCTGCTGTGTTCCTTCATCTTCATGATCCTCATTGTTCTCTAATGTTCCCCACAACCCACTGAGGTCTTCACAGAACAAATTGATTAATACTCAGATTGAATTAGATGGATTTTTAAGGCAACTGGTTGGACTATATTAAGGAGTATCAAAGTAAAAAGCAATGAAAAAATTAAGTAAGCATATTTGAGAGTTTTATTTGAAATAGAATAATTTATGAAAACATAGACAAAATGTAAGAAAGTTAAAGGGCATGAATACTTTTGCAAAGGCACCATATGCCAAACTTGGACTCAGAAGCCTTGTGAGGTGAATATTACCGTGATCCAACAGAAGCTGGGCAGAGGTAATGTGTCCTTCTGAGGCTGCCGTCATCAGAGCTGTTCGGCCCTGCTGGTCCACACTGTTCACCTCAACCCCGTAGTTCAGCAACAGCTCCACCACCTGATGGAGAAACAAAGGAAGAGGCAGAGATTTGGTCTCTGCAGAATTAAGTCCGACTGCTACCCTGGAAGTGGGTTTTACCTGTGTGTGTCCCCATCTCACGGCGCTGAAGAGTGGAGTGATGCCATGCCTGTTGCCTTGCTCAGCAGCAGCTCCCTGATCCAGAAGGAGTCTACACACAGCAAGCTTTCCATGTCCTGCTGCAGCTGTCAGAGCTGATACATACACCAACTAGTCAATTGTTTTCAACCACACTAAACAACAATAATAAAATATTCGGCCTCAACCAGTCTTTCTGGGCATGGAAGACCACAAAATACAAATTAACAGCACTTCAGTAGCACCTGTCTATTCATCCAACTCATTGCTTCTCTTCTTGTTGTACATAAAAGAATCAGTTTGCTTAAAGACATTTAGACAAGTGGTGACTGCAGGGTCTGTAAATAATCAATGGAAAGTAATTGCATTTTAATTAAAAAACATATTCTGACAAAATAAAGATTTTCAACTCAAAAACTACTTTGGTGCAAAATTATTGAATAAATAAAAATATGAGCTCAACAACAAAGACATTGTTTTAATCTGTTTATTTATGTTGGCCATCATCAGATTGGTGCAAATTGCAGTTATATCCAAACAGCTTTCACGTTTTTCAGTAACCCCAGATCATTCACTAAGCTTCTCTGAAAAATATTCCTTCAGAAATGTGGACTGTGGATGCTGACATTAGCATGGATGGCTTAGCACTGAGATGCTGTTTTAGACCTGAAAAGCTTCAATGAAAGGCTAACTCCTTTAAGCACAACTTGTGCACAACAATAGTTTTTTCCAGCATCCCATCAAATCGTTTTTTGAGGCAGAAATGAGCCTGCAGTGATCCAAGATAAGAGACTTTGCTGTCCATTGCTGTAAAGGCACTACTGTGGAATATATAGAGATCATTGTGGAAAGAAGCATTCTTCAAGACAGTTATGGAGAACCCTGGGCATTCTCCTCCAGAGATTGTTATACAGGAACACAAGTTATTCAGTCAGAAGGTTCTTCAGAGCTGCTGTAATACAGACCACTACAGGAGATACTTCCTGCTTACTGCCATCAGCATCTAATGACATGAGTTACATCATTAAATGTCCCTCTAGGATTAATAATAATTTTAAACAAACTGAATTGCTTACTTTTTTATTTACAAACACAATCTGAGATATGTGAGCTGTATTTTGGAGACTATTTTTCAGCCGAGTTGGACAGGAAGGAGAACAGCTTTTCAAGATTCTTAACCAGATTTAGGTCTGGACCTTGAATAGACCATTCTAAAACAATAATACATTTTGCGCTGGTAGTTTTCTTTCAAACATCATGTTTTGTCTATAGGCCAGAACGCTCCGTTTAGGCTTCTTACAGAAGTGCACCCTTTTCCACATGCTGAATCCTTTTAGTAATGATGTACTTCTGACAGCTCTGTGTTATAGTTAGGGTATGAGATTAAGGGAGAGTGAATAACAAATCCAAGACACAGTTTCTATATTTTTTTAATCTAGAAAACAAGCTGGAAACCAAATATCTTTTTCCTTTCACTTCTCAATTTCCACTACTTAGTTTTGGACTATTGCATAAAAAAATTCTATAAAATTCATTGAAATGTGTTATTGTAACGTATTAAAATGCGTTACAATAACACATTTAATACATGAACATTTTTTTCAGAGCTCCCTGCTTTCCTCAGAACTTGAGTTTTGCTTAGATTTATTACATTTATTATGAATCATACCTGTCTCCCCCCACAGACAGTCATATATGTTAATCTCAGGTCTCTGCTCCTCTTCCTCATCTTCTTCTGGAAGATCCAGGAGGTATGACACCATCTACATAAAACACATCATGTTATTATGTTATATATTATTTATGATACCAACCTACAATATATGTAGAAATGTCACATGCTCTTATCCTGAGTTTCTCACTTCTGCATGCCCCATGTTGGCTGCTGCAATCAGAGCCTGTTGCACAGCTTGGCTCCTGCTCATCCCCCTCTGGCTACAACAGGAAGTGCAGCTCCAATCAGGGCTCTTCAGCAGGAAGCGAAGCACCTCCAAGTGACCGTGCTGTGCTGCCAGAACCACTACACACCGACCTGAGCTGTCCATGTGGCCAATCTAAGTGTATAGGAAGGTTAGAGACCATATTCGGAGTATTATGTTTGGTTCTGTTTTATAAAATATTTTTTTGTCGAAACCTATTTTTTTCTTTTGCTTATTTTTTATTCAATTAGAAATTTAGCTACCTTGGCTTTGTGGTGACTCAGTAAGGTGACAATGTCCAAGTGACCAGCTGCAGCAGCAAATCCCAGAGCTGTTAAACCATCATGTGACTGAGCATCCACCTAAAAATAAAATACACAGGCCTCCTGTTTGGTTAAAGTCTTTCAGTTCATTAACATAATCTCAGGTAGACATAAACAAAAAACGAAAAACAATCACTTGGGCTCTGTGGTCGAGCAGCAGTGCTACGGCATCCTTGTGGCCAAGGTGAGCATGGACACACAATAAGGGGGCACCATTAAGGACTTCAGTTCGGTAATCCACATTGGCTCCACCCATTATCAGGAGCCTGCTCACCTGAATGGACACAGAGAAAAAAGTGTGCATGTACCATCACCACAAGTACAAAAAAGCAGGTGTGGGTATTTCATGCTACCTTGATATTGGGGGTATAGAGGTTACGCAGCGATGAAAGAACGGGGCAAAGTCTTCCTGTGCTATATGACATCCACAGCCCCTGAAGAATGGAGGAGGAAACCCCAAGTCTTTTACTCAAGCCCTGGAAGAGAGTGGGACACACACACACGCACGCACACGCCCGCACGCACCACACACACACATATATATATATATTCATAGTTGGGGTTACTATGCATATTCAACTTCATAATTCCAAACTTTTCCAGACTCCAATTTTCAAACAACTCATTTGAATTTTAGCGCATTCGTCCCGTGTAAATACAATTCCCCAGAATTTTTTTTTTTTAAGTGTTAAAGGTTTGTTCTGTATTTTATTTGGATCTTCATGGCAATGGAAAATGCATCACCTAGATTGAAAAACACTCCAGCATTGGTTTCAACAGATGTGATGCTCTATAACTTGATCACCAGCTAAGTTACGTTGCTTGGGGCTTTTTTTTTCTTACTTTTTTTTTGCTATTTGTAGAGTACAATCAAGAAAAAAAGCAAAACAATACAAAAGAACTATAAAAAACAGAAAAAACTAAAACAACCTAAAACAAACAATTTGCACACTATGGGGAGACACTTAAATAGCACAAAACACAAGGAAACTATATATGCAAAATTAGACCTGTAACATTGATGTAAAATTTGCCCATTTTCCCCATTTGTCCTGGCATTGTTCTTCTTGAATTCTTAGTCTGTGCGTTTAAATCTCAGTTTTAAATACTGAGTTTACAGTCTGTATCTACTCCTTAGTATTAGGAGGGTCAGATTGATACCATTTCCTGGCACTTACCTTTTTACTAGCCACCAGAATAGTTTTAAATACAGCAATTCCCAAAAGACCAAGATATAAATATATAATTTTGGGTGTTAGAAAAAATCTAATTATATTCTTCCAGCAGTGTTCTGAAGGAGGTTGTAAGTTGTATCTTCCAAATATTCAGCCTATTGTCCTCTGTTAGCATAACTCTCGTTCCTTTTACCATTTTGTTTTAATATCCAGTGTGGTAGTTAGTGTAAGGATACTTTGCTGTGTTTTTTACCTTTGTAGGTTTCAATTAGCATCTTGAAATTTTTAGTGATGTCTGTTTATGTTTAATCACTTTGTTACAAGTATCTAAAGTGATCTTGGGTATTTAGGGCAAACTGTTGTTGTAGTCTGGAAACTTTTAAAAAGGCCATTTGTAAGGACTATGCACAACGCTGTCAAACCTATTTCCAGTTTTTTAAATTGTGAGTCTTGAATAAAATATTTATTATAGGCTGGCCACTGCATTAGACAGTTTCTCTCTAATTTGCATTTCCGAATTATATACATCCATTTTTCCAGTGTGAAACAAGTAACAGTATTACATGCTTAAGTATACTCTTGGCAATCTCTGTTCTATGTTTTTCCATTTCACTTCATAATTTTCAGCATTTATATTTATTGTGGGAGAGATTTAAGTGACATGATAATATTCTGTAAAGTCAAGAAATTCTATACTTTTCTCATTGCCTGGGAAATTTTGAAGAAGCTGAATGGCATGAATACTCAGCATGGGAAGTACTAAAGTACTGCATAGATCCAACACTAACATTACATTCTCATGCTATCCAAATGCTCTGTTTGTACTGGTGAGAAGTAACCAAGCCCGGATTTTAGCACGGGCTTACCGGGGCTCCAGCCCAGGGCCCTGGCACTTTGGGGGCCCCAAATGATGCTTTGTAATTTTGTGAATAAATGAGGTCATAATGCCTTATCACTGGCTAAGTGGATTTTGATGGTGTTGTTGAAAAACTGTCTGATTTGTTCTGGCAAACGTCCAGAACACTGAATGCTCGATTATTATTGGTCCAAGTTGGATGCTTCTTGCTCATTGGGGCGGAGCATCAGGGAGTCATTTCTCACGATGGCGGACAACAGAAAGTATGACAGCGGGACAGAGAGGTGATGAAGAAAATATCCAACCTAACAGGGATTTAAAAAAAATTTAAACCTATATATACACATATGTATGTATATATATATATATCTATATATATATAGATATAGATATAGATGTATATATACACATTTAAAATTTTAAGTATTTTAAATACTTAAATGACTTAAAATGTCATTTTAAGTATTTAAAATGACATTTCATTTTAAATACTTAAAATACTAACTTAACTTAGACAAGATGGTGACATTACACCTAAAAAAAATGACGCCCATCAAGGTTCAGTGAAACACTGCAAATTCCACATGCCTAAACCCAAACTGGTAATGCATAACAGGCATTTTATTATGCTGACATACACATCAAAATAGGCGTGACAGCAATTGAACGCCAATATGGTCTAAACATCAAGAGCTCCTAAAATACAACCCATTTCATAACATACACCTCAACTACATTCAAAAATTGTATGAATGTGCTTGTTTCAGAGGGTTATCAGTCCCTTGATGTTTGGTTTGACTTTACCAAACTTCAAGTCAAATAACCCAAATGGTTTTTTTAAAGAAAATTGTTTATATGTCAAGTATCTCTTTTCATGAGATCAAACAAATGTTTATATTACAGCGCTCACAGAGCTTGAGTCTTAGGAATGCCTCTACTTTTTGGATCACTAGTCCATGTCAAGTCTGAAGTTACTTTTTTTAACAACTTAAGTGTGTGTTGGGTCTACTTCTAGAGACTAGACTCACCATTTTTCCTTCAGAAATTAATTACATGGCAATCCTCAACAACAAAATTAGGAGGTATGTATTGGTGCGCGTGCCGATAAAGAGGCCAGCCAATTTATCAGCACGTTTTCCTTAATTTTTGATCGGCTGAAGATCGGCTTCACATGTAAAGACACGTGAAGCCGATCTTATCCACCAATCGTATTTACCTCAGCAAAGATCTAAAAATTTATTGCTCTGCCGAAAAAGAGGTTTGTCTAACAGACCCACCACTAAGTCAACAATAGTCACCCCACTGTTGCCAACGAGGTGACTGTCATGCTATAGTTAGAAGTATTGTTAACGAAAAAAAATTGGTATCGGAAAACCAAAATTGGCACTGCATAGATCTTTTTAAAGATTGGTTATCAGCCGGAGAATAGCAATCGGTGCACCCCTAAAGGTATGACTTTCTGTTGTTTTTTTTCTTAGGTGAAAGGATAAAATAAAAAGATTTCTTTCTGAGTTAAGGCAGACCTTGTAGATGTGAGCCTTCAGAATATGATGTCCCAGCTGCAGTGTCTGCTGTCGGCTCAGTTTTCCCTCTTGTCTGCAGAACCAGAAGGCCAGCAGGGTGTGTCCACTTCTAGAAGCAGAAAGACAGATGGATCAGAGAAAACAGCTACGCTCTTTTCATCAAAACATCCCAGAACCCAAAAAGCAATATCATGACACTGACTTTTCTCATAGCTAATTGCTAATCTGATTGTAGTGTGATTACTATGGTGCACAGCTGACCATATAACATCATGGAGGCATATGGTCTGCCAGTACCATATGCTGTCAGACACCACACATGCTGATGTTCTTGTCTGGAAACTTCACTTTGGACATGAAACTTTTAGGTTGGTGAGCAGAAAATTAGATCGAAAGACTTCAGCTTTGGCTTCATTTCATTATTCATTATTTGATATATTCTCCATATGATATCATTTGCTTGCCAAATTTTATACAAGAAAGCTAACATGTTTCAGTGTGCTTTTTCTTCAACAGTGAAGTCTTGGGCTGTGAGTGCACATTGAGGCCATTTTGGTCATTTTCAAGGCTGAATTTCTTTACATGTGCTGCCTGGCTCTTGGAAAATTCTTGTGAATTTTCTTTTGACTCATCTGTAATGTGTTTAATATTCTTTTGCTGTGTAATTTCAAGTTTTTACCCATAATCCCATTTAAACAAACTTGTTTTGTTTCTTTGTATGAGTGGATTGCTTGGGTTGTTGCGGTCATCTGGTGTGAATTTTATGTCCCTCATACAAAAATGTTACAAGTCATTTTACCAGCTATGTGTGAGGCAAATAACTGAAATATTTAGTAAGTTTAATAAATTTTTTGTGCAATGCACACTTAAACTTTATAAGTCTTTGGGTCCAACTGCATCTCAGTATACCTTGGGTCACAGAGGAACTTGTCATCCTGTCCCTCCTCCCTCCACACTAGCCACTCCCTGAAGGAGGCATGGTTAAGCATCCTGCTGCCATCACTCCGCTGTATCAGGAAAGAAGAGAGCTGATCTAGGCGATGTGTAAACTCCCCCCACTGGAATGTTTCTCCACGGAGGCAACCTGCATTCACCACCTCAAACAACTTGGGAAACAGTGAACACAGTAGTTAGATTACCTCTGCGGTTGATTAAAGTGGCACCAATGTTTGGTTTTTATGACCTTTAAAAACTGGTACATACCTGCTGATCGGTCAGTGGGTGGAGCGAAGCCACAGTAACATTGAGCAGAGGCAGTACTCTTTGAAAAGACGACTGGGTGGGAAACCGCATGTTAAGCTGTAGCAGGTACACTTCTGCTAGGTTGACCGGAACCACCTGCAAGCAAACACAATTGATTATTTATTACACACAGTTTGGCATTCTCACATCTTTCTTTGCAAATGTAGTTTACTCATTTTTTTTCCATTCTGTAACAATAACCCTATCCTCACCTTAAAGCTAGAACTCTTCAGAACAATGTAACCTCCTTCAATTAGGTCAAGGGTCAGTTTCAGATAGAGGTAAGAGCCTTTGCTTAGACTCTTCAAGTGGCTGATCATCTTGGTCAGTGCTGTGTTGTCAAGGCGACCATTGCCCAGCGACACATTGCTCTGGATCCCAGGGCTGCTGTGGATACGCTGCATCAAGTAATCCTGAATCACAAAACACCCAGATGCATACAGTGATTGGAAAAAGTATTAGCCTCTTTACAGACGTCTTCTGTTCTTGATTTTCATACTTCAGTGTTATACATCATCATCATAACATTAATGATTCGAAAACGTAGTTTTCTATTTCTTTATCCAGGAAAAAAGACATCCAAATCAACCTACAGTATGTGCATAAGTAATTGCCCCCAAACACAACAAGGTGATCCCCCCCCCCCTTGTAGCAACAACAGCCATGACACATTTGTTATAACTGGCAATTAATTTTTCCATCACTGTAGAGGAAGTTTGCATCCTTTTCATCCAGTGATGAAGCAATTTCCCCTGTTAAAAAAGGTCAACAAACATTGGCTGCATCCAATTTCCACAAGACTGCATCAAGACATTAAAGCATTCCCCTGGAAAAGGGTTTTTAAGGATCCCAACCTTAAAGCAGACCTTCCACTAATGCAAAGCAGCCTTGGAATAAGTTGGGACATCAGCACAGATGAGTTTACCTTTCAACTCTTAAGAGAAGAGAAGCCTTATACTCGTAGAGGAATGTTGTCAACTATACTACTTTTATTTACCACAGTGCCATCTTCTGTATGTTGAGTTGGAAGACTGAAGAACAAAAGATGGCAGACCTACCAATGGATCATACTGCCGTCTCACCTCTATTCACTTATGCAGAGTCAACATAAGTGAAAGAAGAGAGAGGTTATGACCAGGTTAGGACTCTAGACGGAACCTCCATCCAGGGTCGGAGAACACCAGGGGACTATGCAAATGGTAAAAGCAGGGCTGTCAAATTGGTATCGGCCAAAACCGGAATTGGCAGGTCAGACTTTTTAAAGATCGGTAATCGGCCGGAGAATTGCAATCGGTGCACCCCTACACTGTGTTCCAAATTATTATGCAAATGATATTTTCCCAGAGTTTCTTAAATGGTCAATGCAAATGATGGTCAGTATAATTTCCAAGTCATGAACTATTACAGTATAAATCAAATTTTACTGAACAAAGCTCCCAATGAGATAAGTATTTTTTTCAAAAATAAACTCAAAATCTTTGTTCCGAATTATTATGCACAGCAGATTTTCTAAACATTTTATGGATTATAAAGAACTGCAAACAGTCATTCTTTGAATGTGCAGCATTAAGTGATCACGTGCTAAAATCAAAAGCTATTTTAATGTAAAACATCTTAACAGACAGAGTTACATGTTAGCATAGGACCCCTCCTTTGATATCACCTGCACAATTCCTGCATCCATTGAACTTGTGAGTTTGTGGATAGTTTCTGC